>CAKNWT010329763.1:26441-36646 GCA_932066315.1 Andricus coriarius | reverse complement strand
TCGCTCTTTGCCAGCAACACTATGTCATCTGCATACGCCAGTGACCAAATTCTTATCCCTCCTATCCTGACTCCTCCTACCGCCCCGGCCTCCAGCTTACTTTCCATATCCGCAATTAAAATCGCAAAAAGCATTGTGCTAAGCGGACATCCTTGCCTTAACCCACTATCCACTATCCAGCCCTCTTTCCACTTCTTTTACTTCCTCTTCACCTTCCTTTTCATCTTTTTACATTCCCTATCCCACCATACCTTCGCCATTCCTTTGTTCTTCTTTTTGAATACCTTCTTTTGCACGCAACTTTTCACTTTCTCCTTTAAATCCTCCCATACCTCTTCCACTGACTCCCCTTCAAAGCTTAACTTTCCTAACTGCTCCTTATACCTATCTATCGCCTCCCTCGGCCAGCTCAACTTCTCCCCCATCGACCTCTCTTCACTCTCTTGCCTTTCGCCGCTCTGACCCCTTACCCATAACCCTAATGGCTGATGGTCAGATTCCACTCTCCCTTCTACTGCGAATCTTTCCATCTCCTCCCACACTTTCATATTCATGACTACATAGTCTATCACTGATACACCCAACTTACTTACATATGTGTATTCTCCCTCTTCGTCCCCAGTTGCCATATCATTTGCCACCGCCCAGCCTCTATTCTCCATCCAGTTCCTTAGAATCTCACCCTCCTTATTTATTATCTTATCCTTCGATTTCCTTTCGAAGCTCTCCCCTTCGCTGTAAAGGCTCCCTTCTCTTCCCATCCTCGCATTAAACTCCCCACCCAGTCCCACCATACCCTCCTCTCTTTCACCTAGCAAGTCTTCCACCTTTGCCTTAATTCTTTCCATCCCATCCTTATTGTATACTGTCACAAACTTACACGTGATCCCTCCTATCTTTACTTATCTCATTTGCACTCCATCCCCCTCTTCCTCTCCATGAACTACTTCCTCTAATCCTTCTCTAACCCCCGTTATAATTCCCCCACTAGCTCTTCCTTTCTTCTTGACTCTGGCCGCCTCCTGGAGTCTCCACCTATAGCCCCTTGGCAGCTTTGGCTCTATTCTGTCCCATTCCTTTCTTTCTACCCACGTCTCTACCAGTCCCACAACATCAAACTCTTGTATATACCTCCAGAACTCCTCGTCCTTCTTCTTTATCCCTGCTACGTTCCAATATAGCACCTTCACTACTCCTCTACCCTGCATCACCCCCACCCCCCTACTTCCTACGAAATAAATTCCCCTGCACTTCCTTCAAGACCTCTTTCTCCTCGACCCACACCCACATTTTCTCGTCTATTCTTATTTTCTGATATCCTACCTTCGCCGATCTCCCTTCACTCCTCTCTCTCCTAGCCCTGCCGTACAGCATTCTCTGCACATCCCTTTCCTTTATCGTCAAATCGTGATCGATGAAAACTCCCCTATCCTTTATCTTATTTTTATTACGCATTACCCCCAAGTTTTCTTCCCAGCTCTTCAACTCCACAACCGCCACTTCCTTCTCCTTCCTCCCCTCCAACCTAACTTTCCCTACTATCTCTTTACCCCTCCCTATGCTCTGTAGCAGTGCTTCCACTCCATTTCTTTCTTCCCCGCTCTTTAACTTCAATCCTCTTATCACAATATTGTTTTTCCTGTCCTCCTTCTCTCTCCTCTCCATTCTCATCTCCATTGCCCTTATCCTTTCCCTATCAGCCCTCTCCTCCTTTTCATTCCTACGCTCTCCCACTTTCTCTTCTATCATAATCCCAACCCTCTCCCAAATACCTTTAATCTCGTCCCCTGCACCGCCTTTAACTACTTTTATTTCCACCCTGCCCTCCACCTTTTCAAGCCTCTTCTCTGTCCTTTCCCTCCACCCCCTAATCTCCTCTTCCATCTGCTTTATTTTAACTTCTTTTTCTTTCCTACCCATCTCTAACCCTGCTACTCTCTCCCTCAGCTCTTTCATCTATTTTTCCCACTTCTCATCTCTGATTCTCAAATCTTCCCTCATGCCTTCCATCTGCTCCTACGTGTCCTCCCGCTCTTTTTGAACGGACTCGCTACCTGGCTTTTCTCCTGACTCTCTTGGCTGTCTCTCTTCCTCTTCAATAGATCCTCCCCGTCACTTGCGCTTGACGCTCTCTCTCTAACCTTCTCGCTACCTTCATCCCGTTATCGCCCTCTCCCCGACGCACTGCTTGAAACCCGACCACGCACTGTTAGCCGTCGTGGCACGTGGGAAATTTCCTCCCCGTCGACTTCACTACTCGCACTACCAGCACTCTCACTGCCCACCTCCCGCTCTGCCGTCGGTAACTGGGACCTCTCCATGCAGTCCCCTCCGCAACCAACAGATGTCTCTGGCGAATAGTGCCTTCTATCGCCGCCAAATTTTCCTTTATTTTATTTTTTTTATTTTATTTTTTTATTTTTCAATTCCCCATAGCCTTTGCATACACCCCTTTCTCTCCCTTGACATCTCCCAACTCTACGTACACCACCCTTGACACCACGAAGGCCCCAGACTCCTGACCCCAAACTTCCTCGACTCCTTGCCAACCTAACCTCACTTTCTCTTACTAACTGAATCCCACCTCACTCCTACGCTGAAAATTACTTTTTATCTACCCAGTTCACCCCACACAACCCTACTCACCTCCTAGGCTTCCACCTTCACACTCCACTCACACCTTCCACACAAATTTTGCAAAATCCTCTCACCACCTATAACTTAACACGTTCTCACTTCCGCCACCAACATGCCATATGATGAATATATTACATTGGAACCGAAAAGTTATCCTAGGTTTGGTCTTACATGATCAAACACATAAAATTACTGAATTTATTATAGAACCTCGGAAAGAACTTCGTCTTTTATCGAAAATTCAATTATTAATTAAATAAAGTTGGATAAAAATGGAACAAATAAAGCACTAGAAAGAATTATTTCTTGTCGCATGAACAAATAATTTTGCATTTAATTGGTCTTATGAATAATTATTTCCTGACGAACAACTAATTAGTTGATGAGAAATGCAAATTCCAAATTAAATTTAAAGTCATATATATGTAGGGTGAAAACAGTTAATCTTTTTACAGAATTAAATGATGAATTGGAAAATTGAGCTCAGGTGTGTAAGAAAAGAATTTAAACATTGACCAGCAAACATTGATCAGCGACCTGGGTTGAAACAGTGTAATGAAACAAATGTGTTATTTGAATATGTTACACGGGAATTCTAGATTATTCTAAAAATATATACCCACAACTCCCTTGTATCGCCACGTACACTCCTCATTCTCACTTTTCTCATATGAACTTCTTGATCCCCGGACAAACGGGAGAAAATCGATTTAAATGGTCGGATCAAATCAGGAGGGACATCCTTACCTGTTGGCAAAGAAGCTCACCGGGGCAAAGAGGATACATGCAGAGGTTACGTGAACGTTGGGTCAATATGCACCCGGAATATGCTCATAAAACGCCTCAGTATTTAAGACATCAGGTATCCTTTTTGCGAAAAAATGGATATAAAGCTCTTTATCAGTAAGAAGAAGAGCAACATCCTCCAGCGAACATACCACCCTTTCCAGCAAGACCACCTTTGCAGGTAGCAGATAAGGCCAGCATGAGAAGAAGGAGATCTATCCACCAAAACGTCTTTCTCAAGATGACAAAATTAGCTGAGGCTAATACTGCCCTCCCCGATTTTCTCCCTGAAGATGTAAATCTCTGGAATCTGAACGGTGTAGTTTACGAGAAGGCGGTCGCCCTGCTTAACGACAATAGAAGTAACGATACTTCAGTACGCCTGAGTAAGACTCGCGAGGGTATTGCACATCTTCAGTTTAAAATTGAAACGGCGAGACGTGTAAACTGTTGACCACAAAGCAGCACTGGAAGCAAAAAAAATTATCCCTTTCAACAGCGAAACAGCTCCTTGAAGGGCGAGTAAAGTGGATTCAGGAACATTCCACCTTTTCTATTCATCCTTCCCGTCTTTTCAATAAAACGTCGCGTGTCGTTAAAAATCCGCCTAGCCGAGAAGAGATTTAAGTCTTCTGGGAGCAATTATATGGAGATACTTACCTGCTGAATAGAAACGCTTCAGATATATCACTCTTTCGTAACTTTTTCCAAAGGCCAAGGTTACAAGGTCCATAGGAAGAGTGTCCACTAATTAGAGCTGAAGAAGTGAAAAAAGTTATCGCTAGAACTAAGAACTTTTCAGCGCCAGGGCCAGATAAAATCAACAACTTTTGGTGGAAGAGGTTCACTTCTACGCACCAACATCTAGCTCGTATATTTACTACTTTCTTAAATGGAGAATAATCCAACCCGCAGTAGCTAGTGGAATGAAGCATGGTATTGATTTCTAAGACCGGAGATTTGTCAAGTACAAAGAACTACAGGCCCATAGTTTGTTTAAATACCAGCTACAAGCTATTCACTAAGATCCTCAAAGAGAGGGTATTAACGTCTATCGAGCCGGTATGCAGTGCAATAGTTGAAAAAAGTGGATGCAAGAGAGGGCTGGGAGGTTTCAGGGAGAATCTGTTAATAGAACGTGTGCATCGAAAAATATTGAGATGCATAAAAGTGCTCATGCTCTTGTGGCGGAAAAGATTTGTCATAAAATCTGACAGAAGACAAGTGACTATCAGCTGTATTACATATAAGAGAAGGGTCTTCCAAGGGGACTCTCTAAGTCCGATACTTTTCTGCTCCTCCCTCTTGACTCTATCTATTGTGCTCCGAGGCAAAAGCTTTGGATATCTATCTGGCCCGCCGAACAGAAGAGAATATAAGGTCAACCACCTTTTATACATGGACGACCTTAAACTCTTTACTTTCACGAAGGACGAACTTGACATCCTTGTGAAGGCGGTAAATAGGTACTCTAAAGCGATTGACAGAAATACCATTCATCATTTTGGTAATGAAGAACCATATACATATCTACGAATACCGCAAGCGGAAGCCCAAGATGTGCTCGTGTTAAAAACGGTGCCTGAAAAAGCTTTGGCCAAATTGAAACAAAAATTTGGGCTTCCGAATTATCTGGAAAGAATAAGATCCAGGCGACCAATATTCTGGCCGTTCCTATACTGCTCTACACGTTTGTTGCAGTAAAATGGAACGTCGATGAGTTGAAGCAACTTGACTGAAGCACACACAAGATGATGACAATCTATCGAAGTCATCATCCTAAATCTTCCGTACCTCGAATCACCTCGATCACCTTTGGGGCTCAAAAGTCATGTACACGAAGCAGAACATAAGCTTCTACTAAGAGAACATGCGGACAAGCCCCTTCATGGTTAATTCTACTGCATTATAGGTAGAGAAGAGCTATCCATGGGTCTGTCAACAATGTTACTCAAGTCTGCTGGATTGAGTTCGGAGACTGAGGGATTTCTTTTTGCCTGTCAAGACGGTGTTATAGACACCAGTGTTTACCGCCGGCATATAATGAATGTACCTGTAGGCGATACTAACGGCCGAGCGTGCAAGCAAGAGCCAGAAACACTTGGACATGTTCTCAGTGGATGCTCAAAGTATGCCAGCTACGGGTACATAGAGAGATACAATGCAGCTGTGAAAGTGTTATAGTACCATATTCGGCAGTTCTGTTATGTTGATCTAATGCCCGTCTTGTCATACGCCCAGGGGGAACTCGAGTCCGCTGTGGCAATATCACGGCAAAGGACGAAGAAAAATGGGCGAAATACTAAGCACTTCTTTTCGAGCTGAGCAGGCTGTACAAAGAACTTGAAAAAAATCCCGGCTTGCCAGCGTCTGGCTCAGTAAATTGCGAGCCAGATGCAAAAGGCTGTTTTTCTGGGATTACTTTAGCTGGTCCATGGAAACTGTTTCTCATAAAATTCCACAAAGATTGGTAGCTCTAAAAACGTATCTAGAGGTGAAACTTTCAGCTCCAACTGTGCCGCTGCCGCATAAGGTCATCCGCGACTAGAGACTGGAATCCAAGGAACAGTGTTGTACGAAGTATTCTGCGTAAATTTCCCGCTCTTGCTTACCTTCTAGTATAGAAGGAGCAGAAGTGGATGACATACGCGTTCCAGTTGCGTCGGAATTGTTTGCTTTAAGGAACCTTGATCGTAGCTTCTGGAGCCTACAACTTCATAGAATAGCTTAATAATCATACTCTGATTGCATTTTCTACATATATTATTGCAAAATTAGAAAGAGATTTGCAAAAATAATGGTTATAATGATAACATTTGATACATAGCAGAGTTGCATGGCAAAATTAAAGATAAATAAGTTAATAAATAAATATCAAGTTACAATATTATTTCAATATATTGGTAGAAAATTTTGTAAAAATTTTAATTAAGATTATAGTTATTTATTCTATATTATTTATTTTTTGTTAATTATAAATTATTTGTACAAGTGAGGCCATGGAGTAGCCCTTCAATTTGATTTATTTGCTTTAGTAATTATAATTTACTCTCTTAATGGATTCAACCGTTCGAGTACACACCTATTTTTTCGAATATCTCCTACACTTTGGGTCAATCTGACCCTGTTCAATTTTTGATCGTCTATAACTTCACAACTACTGAACCTTTTTACTGGCCAAATACAGGTATACTTTCAAGCATGTTGAAATAATTTATAAGTATTATAACTGTCTTTAAAGTCTTTAACATACCTAACCAAATTCACGATTTTTTAAAAATTGAATTTCACACAAAAAATTGTAACTTTTTTCATTTTTAATATTTTAAGCTGGAAACTTATATGTAAACTCTTTCCCGATCAAACAGTTTTTGTGGGTAAAATTGACCCAGTGTATAATCAAGAGAGGACATTATTTCTCATTCATATCCATTCAAATTAATACCGATTGCCTCCTATTCAAGGAGCAATTTTCATTCGTATGTTTCACATTTAAACCCACCTTTCGAAAGAAATTTGGGAGATTAAGAAATATAGCATTCCAAAGATTAAGTACTCTCAGGGAGTGGAAATCATGAGGCTTTGAAATAATTTCAGATCTACTACAATCAGTCCCATGAAGGTACGAAACTATCGCCTGCATTTAGGATTTCAACTCTTTACCCGCTCACCCATAAATGGTCTGTTTCGAACGTTGAGCAGATACCACGCCCTATTTCAACTCACACCTGGATTCGTACCAGGTCCCTGTAGGTACCCCATACCCTTTTCAACCGGTTTTTGGAGGGGAGGGGGGTTAGATTTTCTGGGATATGAGTGCTTGTAGAGCGTTATTTGGAAGGAGTCTTCCGTTTTATTCGCCTTATTAATGAAAAGAGTACATAAAGTAATTTTTATATATATAAAAAAATCGAATGTTTGGATAGAAAAATCTTGGTATCTCGAAAACAGTAAGAGAGCTACACATTTTTCAGACAGATTCGTCTTCAGCATAGAAAAATACATAAAGTACGTGAGTTTTGATAAAATCGAAGACAATCGACCTTTATGCATTTTTACCCGACATTTAGCTATAACTCTATAAGCTTCATCAAAAGGCAGCGATATTTATTTTTTCTTTCCCTTTTGACTTATTTTTGTGAGGAAATAAGTAACTCAAATAATTATTTATAATTCTATACTCTATAATACCGCTATTCTTCAGTTTGAATAAATAGACAAGTCGCCTAATGGTTCGTTCCTTGCTGCTGTAACGGTTACGCGTCTGTGTCTGACCAGAAACGACTAGCCCTACTGCGGAGCACGAGACAACCAAAGATTATAATATCTTCGACACAAAGCTCTCAAAGCAGTGATATCACCCAGTTATTGGTCGTACACCGATATAACTGCATTGTACGCGTTCATTGTACTTAAAAAGCAGTGCGTACGCTTAAAATATCGAGTTGGTTCAAGGACCTGTGAATTAGAAGGACCCAGCGTGACAGGCGCGCGTGGTAAACTAAATCGGCAGGGGGGTGGGGGGGGGGGGCTCTGAACAGGATACAGGGCGGCACTGCATGGGCAGTCGTATATCAGCAAAATACGTGTGCAAACGAGGCATCATAACTTCCAGTACGAAAATCGTCCAAAATGCCCGGATCTGGCTGCTTTGTATGTTAAATAAAGAAAAAGCGAAGTTCTTGGAGAAGTAGAGGAGTATATTGGGTTTTAACGGTAAGTTTGACTTCTGCAAACTTCCACATAACCTTACAATGTCGAATGTTTACAATTTTCCGTATAATTTCTCTCATGGTCTTTTTGATTTTCACAAGGAATTATTCACATTTATAAAGAAAACTTATGATGCCTCGACGCCTCGTTTGCACTCGTCCTTTGTTGACATACGACTGCCTATGCATTGCCGCCATGCTCCGCCTTCAGCCCTCCATCAGTTGGTTCCTTGAGTCCATACTGAGGGCACTGTCATGTATCGTTTTGGATATAGCACAGTGAGCCGAAGAAGCCCCGGCGTGGTTTCTTCGACTTATTGTAGTTCATCCAAAACGACACATAGGAGTTCACTCACTATGATCGAGTTCACACCAAGCGGTTGGGTGCCCATACTAGACGAGTCCACACCAGGACCACCACGCCAATTCCAAAGGATGAACGCTACTCCAAGGGGCCGCCCATATACCACGTGGACAATTTTTTACCACTTATTAACCCCTTCCCCTGCAGACAAACGTGGGCTTTCAAATGCCACCTGGTCTTCTCCGTCCACGTGGACTTATTTAATATTTTATGGAAATATCGATATTCTTAGTATTCTAAAGCAGGGAAGCCAGAGGAGCGGGTGAATTGACTAAAAATTCAGGTTTTCTTCAAAATAGTACATTGTGTATCGAGGGCGTAAATAAGGCTATTGCGACGAGACAAAATAGCCGTATGCCTTTGATACAGACGATATTTTTTGTCCTACCCTCCTTGAAAACAAGCATGTGAAGCTGATAGAGGATGTTCGGTCTGCTTGACAATTTTAGATTATAAGTGAAAGGAAGAAATACCATATTTTGCAAATGGTAGACTGTGAGGTCCACGGATGCAATTTTTTTAAAGATAAAGATAATTTCCTTCATATTTGTATGTATTTTGAACGGTTTAATTTTATAGTAGGTCATTTGATCATATTGATTATTTTTTGAAGTCTTTTCGTCTCGAACCCTCAATGAAGTAGATTTTTCATGTTAGGTGCAAAATAATTCTTACAATTGGTTCTTTACGAAGTTGCATGCAAAATAAATGAAAAACAAGTGATTTCTGAAAATACTAGTAGGCTCTTATTGCGCCCAACTGCTCAATTCGTTGTCATTTCAGCTGGAGTGATTAGAGCCTCATTACATTGACTCATTATCATGAAATGGCAATTTACTTTACTGAAGTATCAGTGACCAGCTAAACAAAGCACGTTTAAAATACAAAGTACAAGTATATTTTCCGTATTCTAACCAACTGATTATATATCTTCTGGTAGGAGACTTTTTATTTGAGAAAGTCTGAAAATAAGATTCGAAACACTACTAAATTTTCTAACAGTACATGTAACTACTATTAGGGAATTTAATAGTGTTTCTGTCTTATTCCGGCAACAATGCTTTTATTCCGAGGGGAGTCGATAAGCACATACGTTTACATCTTACTGAAACTCTTGAGAATTTTTAGAATCACGTGAACATTAAAAAACGCGAAAAACTATAATTATACGAATTTTCACCGCAGTCCTGGTATGAAGCGGAAGAGTAATACGTGAAACATTATTCGTAAGATTTTTTGACACTTGTTTTACACTTGAAGTCAAAGAATATCTCGGGGACGAAAGATGTTTTTTGAGAGAATTGGGCGATATTTATATACACAATTTGCAAAATAGTACATTGTGTATCGAGGGCATGAATATATTTTTGTCCTGCCCTCCTTGCAAACA
Source organism: Andricus coriarius (assembly GCA_932066315.1). Classification (NCBI taxonomy): domain Eukaryota; kingdom Metazoa; phylum Arthropoda; class Insecta; order Hymenoptera; family Cynipidae; genus Andricus; species Andricus coriarius. Next base: position 26,757 of record CAKNWT010329763.1, on the reverse strand, counting down.
AGCATATGAAACAGATAGAGGATGTTTGGTGTACTTGACAATTTTAGATTATAAGTGAAAGGAAGAAATAGCGTACCTTGCAGAAGAGAGACTGTGGGTCCAGCGATACAATTGTTTTTAAAAATAAAGATAATATCCTCCATGTTCTCTCTTGTGTGGTGTAGTGTGTGTGTAGCGTGTGTACAATTTTATGTAGCGGGCGTAAAGTTTCATGTCGGCCCGGCGGCGCGGCGGAGTGCGTATTTGCGAACATCACTGGGCTGGAAGCGGCCACATTATGCCTGCTTCACGTGCATGCAATGTAGAACGTCAACGT
>CAKNWT010329763.1:0-16485 GCA_932066315.1 Andricus coriarius | reverse complement strand
TAAGTAAGCTCCGAGCCCTTGGTTCAAAGAGAACGAATTATGTTCTTAATTCTTGCAGAATAAAGCGCTTCTATACTCTCGCATTGTTGCCTCCTGCGAGGCGTCTCTTGGTGGTGTGTGTATGAGATTCTTAAAATTTTTACCCGACTAAAATAGCTTTGATTTGACTGATTGAGAAACCAAAGATTGTATGATTAAAACTTTTAAAATCTCTATTCTGTACTATTATGACTCCAGATGCCTTTCCTTCCTAAAATAATAACCGAAATTTGGTTTTCATCACTAAAAATATCCCGATTTACCATTAACATTGCGAAAAATGGGGTTTAAAAGAGACAGGGAAAACTCAGGGAAAACACAGGGAAAGAGGAAAAGGGAACTGATTGGCACCTTGACAAAACGCTGTTTTCACAATTTCCCTGTATTAAATAACACTTTCAATAGCACAAAGTTATTGATTTTGATCAAAATGCTGATTATACAATTATTGTCTGTTCTGACAAATATTTTCAATATTTTAAAGTTATTGATTTCAAGTGAAACACTAATTTTACACATTTTTTTCTGTATTAAAGAATATTATCAATAATAATATTCAGTGAAACGCTGATTTTACAAATTTCCAAATTAAAAAGAATATTTTTATAAACACAAAATTATTAATTTTGAGTGAAACGCTGATTTTACACATTTTTCTGTATTAAGTAACATTTTGAACAATAATATTGAGCAAAACGCTGATTTTACAATAGTCCGTTTTAAATAAATAAGATCCTCAATATTATAAAGTTATTAGTCTTTACTGAAACGCTGATTTTACAATTGAGGGTTCGGATGCAATAACCGACGGTATGCTCGGCTTGATATTCCTGGCCTCCCATTCCAGATAAAACGACGCGAAAAAATTATCCGAAACTCAAATTTTAAAAAAACCACTGGAAAAAATATGCGCATATAGCACTCAATGAAGAATACAATTTTTGTGTAGATAATTTTTTTGTCCGATTTCAACTTTGTGAAAAATAAAATACAAACTGCTAATTTCGAAGAGCGGAATTTAATGCGTTTTTTAAAAATAAACTCGCCGTAACTTTTTTCATTTCAACAAAATGACTTGGTCTTTGAGCCCCAAGCATATTATACTCTGTCGATGCCTACGGAATTCGATTCGTGCATAAAAAAAGTTAATTGTTTAACAATATGTCGATGTTTGTTAATAACTATTTAATACCATCCTTTTTCACGTTTGGCGGAAAAAAGTATTGAGGGAATTTTCGAGTTCAAACAACTTTCCGCGGAGAAGTTCTTCATAAGAATCGAAAGAAGTTTTTTGGAAAGTTTCATATTTTTTAAGCGAAAAATGAGCGAGCCAGCGTAGATTGAAGTGAGCGCGCAAGAAACTCGATCGTCTTCCGTCTGTGGCGTTAGCGTTTGCGAGAGCAAAAAGAATAGACACATGTCGAGGACGGGCAGGCAAACAAAGCTTAAAACTAGCGCATTATTTTTTTTAGTTTTAACTAATGTTTTTATGCTTTCAACGAATCGATTTGAAAATTTCCAATAAGCTCGGCACTTTTTGTCGGCAAAACTGAAAAAACGAGATTACTGATCTAACTGAATTTGTAATTGAATATTATTAAACAATAGGCGATTTACAGTTTTTTCTTCAGTTTGTAGGCATCACATTTTGTATGTACATTCGAAGTTTGAAACTATTCAAATAATATTTGCCTAACTTGCGATGATTTATTTCGCAAAAATTAATTGAATTTGGAGACAACATTTTTTTTTCAGTTTTTCATGCTTGTTATTAAAAATACTGCTCCGATGGGAAAACGGGAAATAGAAAATAGTTCTGCCTCGTTATCCTGTACAAGTTTATATTAAAAAAAGATCAATTTTATGACTTTTAAGATTCCGGTCCCTTGCGACGATCGCACTCAAAAATGCAGGGTATAAAAATTTTGCAAACGGTTGACAACTGCATTGTGTAATAGAATCAAAAGTGAATTATATACTTTAACAAATTATTATGCTACACGCGGAAATTGAAAATATCGTAATCATGTTCTTTTAAGCTTGAGGGGAACATATTATGGTTTACAGAAAATCGACAAATTAAGTATTCAACTTCAAAAAATTCATTTAGTCAAAATCCCTAATTTTTGGCATGTGTTTGGATGTATAAACAGAAAAAGCAAAAACGTAATCTTCACAGCGATATCAGAGTAACCTTTACATGCAACACAAATTAACTTCACGTTTTAAGATTTGATTTTTGGTTAAGTAAAAAAAAGTTGTGTTCGCTGAGCGTGTATTACACAGGCACTTTTTTCATAAAAATTGATAATATTGTGCAGGCTATCTCGAGAATGATTTGAAAGGACTTATACAGGATAACGAGACAGAACTTTTTTCTATTTTCCGTTTTCCCATCGGATGCGTATTTGTAGAAAAAAGCATGAAAAACTCAGAAAAAAACGTTGTCCCCAAATTCAATTATTTTTTGCGAAATAAAGTGGCGGAAATTCAACTTTAAAGCTCCCTCGATACTTTTTGTCTGCGAAACTGAAAAAACGGATTACGGATCTGTCTCAATTTGCAAATACATATTATTAAAAAACAGGTGATTTTATGTTTTCTCTTCAGTTTTCAGGCATCACTAGAATATATTTCGTGCGTAAATCAATGTTTCAAACAATTCCAATAATATTTTCCTAAATTACGATAACTTATTTCCTAAAAAGTAGTTGAATTTGAGGAAAATATTTTCTTCAGTTTTTTATTCTTATTATAAAAAATAATGTACCGTTGAAAAAACAAAATTAATTTTCTGACTTTTAAGATTTTCGTCCAACGACACGTTTGGACAATACTTTCCACCGATCTCGAACGCTGGGCAAGTTTTTCGATCCAGACCCTAAATTACTGTGGGTTTTTAATTTATTGTTGCTAAGAAAACACAAACAAAGGATATCGAACAAAACTTAAAAACATTAGTTAAAACTAAGAAAATAATGCGCTAGTTTTAAGCTTTGTTTGCCTGCCCGACCTCGACATGTGTCTGTTCTTTTTGCTCTCGCAAACGCTAACGCCCCAAACGGAAGACGATCGAGTTTCTTGCGCGCTCACTTCAACCTACGCTGGCTCGCTCATTTTTCGCTTAAAAAATCTGAAACTTTCCAAAAAACTTCTTTCGACCCTTATGAAGAACTTCTTCGCGGAAATTTCTTTGAACTCGAAAATGCCCTCGATACTTTTTTCCGCCAAACGTGAAAAAGCATTGTATTAAATAGTTATTGACAAACATCGAAATATTGTTAAACAATTAACTTTTTCATGCACGAATCGAATTCCGTAGGCATCGACGGAGTATAATATGCTTGGGGCTCAAATTTCAAGCCATTTCGTTGTAATGAAAAAAGTTACGGCGAGTTTATTTTAAAAAACGCATTAAATTCCACTGGTCAAAAATTTGTAGTTTATATTTTATTTTTCACAAAGTTGAAATCGGACAAAAAAATTTTCTATACAAAAATTGTGCTCTTCATTGAGTTCTATATGCTCATATTTTTTTCGAGTGGTTTTTTTTTAATTTGAGTTTCAGATAATTTTTCGCGTCATTTTACGTGGAATGGGTGGCAAGGAATATAAAGCCAAGCGTACAATCGGTTATTGCATCCGGACCCTCAATTTTGTCCTGTGTTAGAGAACATTTTCAACAATAATATTGACTAAAAAGCTGATTTTATAATTTTCTGTTTTGAATAAAATTTTCAATATTATAAAGTTCTTACTTTCGAGTGATGCGCTGATTTTACACATATTTCTGTATTAAATAACATTTTCGAGAATAATATTAAGTAAAACGCTGATTTTACAATTGTCTGTTTTAAATAACATTTTCAATATCATAAAGTTATGACTTTTGACTGAAACGCTGATTTTATAATTTTTTTGTATTAAAGAAAGTTTTCAATAATAATATTGAGTAAAGCGCTGATTATACATTTGTCTGTTTGAAATAACATTTTCATTATTATAAAGTTAATAATTTTCAATAAAAGGCTGATTTTACAAATTTTCTGTATGTGTATATATATATGATAGTTTAAGTGGTTGTCGCCAGTTAGGGTCCGTACCACTGTCCTTATATCTTTCTTGGGTGAACCCGAAATTTCCATGCTTCCGTCCTTCCTATAGGTTTAACCCAGGATGGATTTAGCCTGACGGGACCCCTGGATTTGTTCCCAATATTCCCGCTGTTTTGTTCGGATGCAGCTTTTAATAGCCATCCCTATACAGCGAGACGTTATTCCCAGTATCGGTTCTCGTCCTATGTATTCACTTGCTGCGCCGCGTTTTGGCAACTGGTCCGCATTTCATTAGCCTTGATCCCTGTGTGACCAGGGACCCATATGAGGGCCACATTTTTTCTTTCTCCAAGTTGGTTTAATGCCTTTTTGCATTCCCAAACCAGTTCTAATGTTATGTCTGGTTTCCCTGTTGTAGTTAGTGTCGCTTGGCTGTCCGAAGAGATCGTAATCTGTCTGCCAGCAGCGTTTCCTTCTGTAAGTGTTTCAGCACAGCGAAGGACGGCCAGGACCTCTGTCTGACAGACAGTAGCATGTTGTCCAAGTGGGATCCCTATCCCTTTTCCTCTCTTGCTGTCATAAATTCCTGCTCCTGACCCTCCCTCACCCCTGGAGCGATATGTATACTAGATTTCCCCTTGGAGCAGCGGGTTACCATTTGCTTTCCACAGATGCCTGCTTGGGATGCAGACGCGGAAGGCCTTCGCAAAGTTGAAGCGTTTTGTTACTGCATCTTGCCTCATCCGCAGCATCGGCAATGCGCTAATATCATTCGGGAGCCTAGTAGCTGTAGCCCCCCGAGTTCATCTATTTGCTCATGACAGGCGGCCCATCGCGTGTGCCGCTCTAGCAGTTATCGAAAAATGTTGGGGTTCCTCACAGAGCATGAATCCTATCGCCGCTGTGGGCCTAGTCCTCATTGCTCCAGTCAAACCCCTAAATGCTACCGTTTGTAATCTTCGCAGCATGTCCTGTATTGTTTTAAGTTCCGCCGGTGGCCACCTGACCAAGGACGCATATAGGAGCCTGGGTTTTAGGACAGCAGAGTAGACCCAAGCAAGAATTTTTGGCCCTAGATCCCACGCCAACCCAAAGGCTCTTATGAAAATACAAAAAGTCATGAATAGTTTCCTGCTTTGGGTCTCCAGGTGCTTTCCCCATTTCAGCTTGCTATCTAGGATTACTCCCAGATATCTAACTGAATCTGAGAACGTCAGTTCCCCACCGCAAAATATATAAGCGTCAACTTTTGGAACTTTATAATTTTTCGTGAAAATGACCAGGTTGGTCCCTTCCGGATTTACCGAGAGCCCTGAGCTATCGCACCAGAGGTCTACGATGCGCAGCGCCGGCCTCATAAGACCCATCAGCGTTTCCAATTGAGCACCCCTGACTAGGATTACAAAGTCATCCGTATATCCCTGAGTATAGTACCTCTCTTTATTTAGCTTTCGAAGGAGGCCGTCCACCACAATGCACCACAGGAGTGGCGACAGGACACCCCCCTGTGGGCATCCCCGTAGAGCCATTCACCTTACTAGGCCCTCACGCCATCTGGTTTCGAGTCTTCTCCGGCGTAGCATGCTTCATATCCAGCATACAAGCTGGTCCAGAACGCCACGTCTCAGAGCCTCTCGACAGATGACTTCTGGAGGAGTATTGTTGAAAGCACCATCTACATCTCAGAAAGCGCCCACAGCATACCACGTTTGTTCCAACTGCTGTTCCAATTTTGCCACAACAGCATGAAGCGCAGTTTCTACCGAGCATCCTGCCTAAAAAGCATGCTGCCCTCTATGCAGCGGAAAGGCCAAGAGCACCTCATCCCTAATGTATCTCTCGACCAGCTTCTCCAACGCCTTCAGGATAAAAGACGTTAGGCTGATTGATCGGAAATCTTTTGCAGCAGTGTAACCCTCCCTTCCGGGTTTGGGTATGAAGGCCACTCTGCCATCCTTCCCTGCCGATGGCACGTGTTAAGGTCTTTACTTGCCTTAAATAATTTCGTCAGAGGACGCATAAATGGATGAATGCCATCCACCCCTCGTGATTTAAAAGAATAGGAGGACCCTACGGCCCATTCCACCTTTTTGTAATCAGCGACCTTAGAGGTCTGATTGATGATTCAGGAAGACCGACGACCAGAATCCAGCCTCTCCCCTTCGGCCTGGATCCCTGCCTGTCGGAATATACCTCTCACGAATCAGTTCGCAGAAACAGGTTCTGAAAGCTCAGGCACCCCAGAACGGTCGCCGGACTCTCGGTGGTGCCGGGAATCAGTACGGTCGCTCTACCGTACCTTTGCAAATACTCCGTCCCTTTGACTTCCATGCTTAGGCCCTCTTTAAGCCAAAACGTTAGGTTTTTCCACTATCCAGTCTCGCGACCAAATGTCTGCGGCCTCCACTACGATGGCCCCCGACCTGATGAATATATCATTGAATCTGGGGGCGCGCCCCTGGCAGGGCAACACGTCGACCCCTTAAGAGATTTCATCCCCCAGCTTGTTCAACTCCTCGAGAGTTAGACAGTTCTCAGGATAACCCGAAGCAACGAAAACTCTCACCAGGTCGTTGTTAGCCATCTGCGCGAAAGTAAGGCCCTGTATTTTCATCAGAGCCTTCTGCTGTTTCAACTCCCTATTCGGGGGAGTTTCTCTGGAGCTCATCTTCCTCTTGCCTATAGGATAAGCCTGAGGAGTTGCTCCAGGTGAAGTTTCCGCAACCATTGTCCCCTGTGGGGTGCCTTGGCTGCTGTTTGCAAGACGCGCTTTGCGGTCTCTCTTTACTTGGTGCTCCGCTACGATGCCTCTTCCTTACGGAGAGTTCCATTAGCTGCATTTCTACGGCTTTGACAAGATTGTCTCCACCATTATCTGCAGTTCACACCGTCTCTAGTGGATTGCCCCCTAAGGAGCCTTCCACTTTTAGCGGCAGGTTAGAGGAGGGACCCGAAATGGACCCCTTATTGGTTTTGGTTTGCTTTTTGGGAGTTCATTAGGTCCCACGAGAAGCTAGGGAAATAAAAAACACCCCCCGTAGAGCCTCTCTTGCAGCGGGCGCAGGCGGGTCTACATACTATGGGATCCGACCTGGTGTCCCACATTCTCCGTTAAAACACCTCCTTTTAGACCCCCGCCTGTCCGCCTCTACTAACGAGGGCAGGCCGAGGTGTTCAAGGCTTTGTTAACCCTGGTGCCATTCAGCTCTTGACACGGCGATCACATCGTAGTTTGGGAGCATGAGAACTCGCGCCCTCGATATTCCAGGATGCTTTGCCATTACCTCCTGGAAGGATCGCTCCTTAGTTTGAGTCACACTGACTGGAGTCCGTCAGTTTCCCAGAGTAGCCACACCTCGCAGTGCAGCTCCTCAGGTTCACCTATTCCAGATCTGCAGTCGAATGAGACCCGTAAACCCTCCCACCAGCTACAAGGTCCCGCGATCCCTAGGGAAGGATTTTGAAGAATAAAAATAGAATTTTATTTTCTATAAATTTTACCGTCATCACTTTTATATAGTAGTTAAGGGATTCTTATGTCAACAAAAAGAGAAATGCACTAAAATGAAAATAATTATTTGTGCAGATATAATGAACTTTATAATTTTTATTCCTAAAAACGAAATATTAGTATCTATAAATTTTACTCTAATAACTTTTTTACAGATGAGTCATTCTGATATGTCAACCAAAAGAAAAAGAAACTAAAATAATTCGTATAGATATAATGGATTTTCCAATCTTTATTATAATTAAATAGTTTTTAGTGATTTAGAGAAATAGAGCGAGATGAAGAAATGAGCTAATTTTTTCAAAGAGCTTGTTTATTGAAAAGTGGAACCTTTGATTACGTCATAAAAATAAGGACTTGGTGAGTGTGTGAAAATATTTCTGGGAGTGTCTTGGGAGAGAAGTTTGGTAGGACCAATGGGTGAAGTAAATTGCTCGCAGCAAAAATTAAGGTCTCTGTGAGTTGCTCTATAATTTCGTTTACATTGGCATTTTCACTTCTTCATTTATGATAAGATAAAATGCTGTTTTTGGTTTTAATTGTCTGGGAATTTGTCGTTGGAAAAGAGTTTTTAGGGATATAAATGTATTTTTCTTTCAATTGAGAAGTATTATTTTCCACAGTTTCCATTTTTTCGATTATTATTTGAACTCGAATTTTAAAATATCTTCAATGTCAAAAAAAGATACTAAAGAAACTTCGTTAGAGATGATCTTAATTTTAGCTAATGGTTCGAAATAAGTGCCTGATGTGTTGGTAAAAGGACATTTGAGAAAGTATGCGCGTATAACTGATATTATAAATAATATTGTTAAAGGTACTTCTTTTGATGTAATTTTTTTCTATTATTCCTCTCGCTTTCTGAATGCTAAAATATAAAGTTTCATTAGTACTTAATTACAAACTTAATGACTGACAGAAGAGAGAAATAATATATTTTTCTAGTAAACTCATATTTTATAGTGATTTGAGTATGAGAGGTGGAGACACTTACCTTAGTTAGTTTTGTAATATCCTCTTCTTGTTAAGACTAACTACTAGTTTTATATTTTTCTTTATGTAGAATCTTGCCCTGTCGTGAATTCTTTTTATAAACAAATATGGCGATAATGCAAGTATATCCACATTGTCTACGAGCAAATCAATGTATTTGTCGATCTTCTCTCGGCGAGCGTAGTCCATTCTTGAAATCCCCTTTTCTGGAAGTAGGTTGATATCTTTCTTATTGTTTGTCGTTGATTGGTATTTTGGATAATTTAAGTCTATTTATGTGGACTATTTTTGTTTTATTGTTTATATTTATTTCTACGTTGCCTTTTCTTAATACCTCTAAAACTTCGTATGGTCCTGAATATTGGTTTTCAAATTTGCGTATTTTTCGGCCTTGGAATAAGAAAACATCTCCTGCCTTAATTTTATGTGGATTAGCTTTTTCATCAAAGCAGATTTTTTATTTCTCTTTTACATATATCAAGTTATTTCGGGCTATTTCGCGTATTCCATATAGGCGTGTTATTAATTTTGTCAAATAATGATCATATATTTCTAATTTTCCATGGTCAAATGAACGTAGTGTATGAAAATGTAGCAAGCTCTAGCGAATCATTTCATTCAGCATTCTTGCTTACAAACTGTTTTAAGTATTCCCCTAAAACGTGATGTAACCTTTAAATAGATCCGTTATATTGTGGGTGAATCAGATAAACATATGAATTTTTTTACAAATGAATCGTCTTTCCTTCTTGCTTGATGGTTCTGGGGTGCTATTGCTAATGAATATTTTGTAAAATTATCTTGTATAGTCAGTATATATTCGCTGGCCATTTTTGTTACTATAAGGGGACCTACGACGTCCATAGTTATTTTTTCGGACGCGATTCCTGGGGTGTGCGTTATCACTGTTGGGTTTTTTGTTTTAACCCGGACGAGTTTTTTAAGTTGGGACTGTAAGCATACTTGGACATACTTTTGGATATCAATTTTCACGTTTTCCCAAAAATAATGTGGCCGCCTATTGCAGAAGAATAAGCTTCTTCAATTAATTCGACACGCTGCTCTTTTGTAGTATATTGTGCGATACTTATACATATTTTTATTTTTGTAGATGATTCAGCATAAGTTGCGTCAAATGTTTTTAAAATCTCATCCCAATGTACGTAATTAACTTAGCAGTTTTAGCTACACTAATTGTTTTTATATTTAATTTGTTTGCTAATGAATGCAATTAAAATATTGCTAACTTTATACATTCCAAAGTTTTGCTTGAATTCCCGTCCTCGATAGGCAGGCCTATATGGATTGGTGACCCTTTTTAATATATTATGCGTATTATATTTATTTTTTATTAATATATTATTTTATTATATTTATTATTATTTAATATATTATGCGTAGGATAAACAGTATAATAAAATTCAACGAGACGATATGGCTTTTGGAGATAGTTAAATAAAAGCAGGTTTGAAAATAATGTATAGGTACTACGATATAAAAGACAAAACTGGTCAGATTTATTGAAAAAGATCAAATTCGGCTAAATATGATACATATAATTCGGTAAGATAATAATAATGCAATAGAAATAAAGCAAATCCATCCTCCGTTTTATCGAATTATCAAAATCATAATACATTTCTATACATTAAATTCTTATTTTATTAACAAGAATAGGTTGTTTTATGAAAAGAGTAAATATCAATGATAACCATAACCTCAAACTTAATCTATTCAAATTTATATGAATCCTTACGTTAAAAGCTTTTATTAATATTTATAGGGATCAAAATACAACGTAGCTGCTTACCCATTTCTCCAAGCTGATTACTCAATTTTCAATTCACACATTAAATTCGAAAAATCACGAAAAAAAACGAGGATACCTACTCGGCATTTTGGATTGTCGTTTGGTAGGGATGTAAAATTTCATCGAACTTTGGTTCGATGTAAACTTTCTTGCAACATTGGGGTTCTCATGGAACGTTTCAAAATTTCAAAACCGGCGGCGGAAAAATTCAAACAGCATGTACAGTAGGGTGACAAGAAAAAAACACTTCTGGATTTCTTCGGAGTGAAAGGCAAATAACAGTAGTTTATGCGATTGTAGAAGCCAGGTTTTTATTTTTTTCATTTTAAACAATACTTAGAGGTGCCCCATCGTCTTTGAAAAGTGCCACCCTTATGTACAGTAAACTTCCGTTTATTTTAAAGACCGCTTATTTTAAAGTTCACTTATTTTAAACCCCCTACACGCAATTATTTTAAATTGCGCAATTTCGTCATCTCTTACCACGTTCCCTGAACACTCTTCTCCGCGTCAGTGAATGACCGATAAAAAGAAGGCCCGAAGAGCGTCCTCGTTGGTTTAAACTGTGTATTTTTTTCACGTCATTGGTACTCTCACCTCAAATTTCGTATAGTTTATTGTATTTCGCGAAACACTTAAAACGCTTTAAAAATATCACTATCGAGACCTCTATAACGTACCTTTACGTTTCGGGGATTTTCTCCAAAAAGTCGTATGCAGTTGCAGTACGACGTACTAGCCTTCCTGACGGCTGACATTTCCACCTATCGACGTCATGCCACAAAACTCACGATTCCGCGAAATATTTTCGTCGTTTTTTGATTCTATAATATTGATTTTCAGTTGGCAAATTGTCGTACGCCAACAAAAATATTTGAAAGACACTTGAAAAACACAGATTGCATGCATGAAGACTAACTGACCGCGACTTTTTCAACTGCGCAATCAGCTGGATATCCACTCGCCTGAACGGTTTCCATAATATTGCCCAATATATGTACTCGACAGAGTATTCGCGCACTCGGCCCTTCCGAGGCGAGAGTCGCAACCGTCTCTCGCCCTACGCGCTGAGAAACTGCATGGACCAGCAGTTCTTGGAATATCGGGTGTGTTTGTTTGTATTATTATTGATAGCAATTATTACTGATGTCAATTCACCCGCGCTTTTGGCTTGAAAAATTAGTGACCGGCGGCGCATCGATACAAGAACCTACGAGTTGTAGGCTCTGGAAGCTACGATCATAGTTCCTTAAAGCAACCAATCCCGACGTAGCTGGAACGTGTACGTCATCAACTTCTGCTCCTTCTGTCCTAGAAGGTAAGAAAGAGCGGGAAATTTACGCGAGACAACATCGTGCAACACTGTTCCTTCGAGTCAGGTCTCTAAGCGCAGATGACCTTACACAGCAGACGGGACAGTTGGAGGTGAAGGTTTCGACTCTGGATACTCTTTTAGAGCTACCAATCTTTCTAGAATGCTATGACGAACAGTGTTGACGGACCAGATCAAGTGATCCCAGAAGAATAGCCTTTTGCATCCGGTTCGAGATGGAATAACCCTGACGCTGCCAAACCGGAATCTTGTTAAGTTGGCTAAGAAATGAAGCTTTTATACCTCCAAGACAGCCGATTATCAGAACTACAAGATGGACTTTATAGCCTTGCTATAGCCTGCTCAGCTCGAAAAGAAGTGCTTGATAATTCGCCCGTTTTTCTTGGTCTTCAGATCTTAGAGGACAATATCAGGCTTCGTAGCACTGATATATTGAGTGGTGGAAAATGAGAAATTCCAGTAGATCTTACACTGATCATTCTCCACAACGGACTCGAGTTCCCCCTCGACGTATGGCAAGACGGGCAATAGATAAACACCATCGAAGTGCCTAAGATGGGAATATAACACTTTTAGAGCCGCATTGTGTCACTCTATATATCCGTACAGTGCATACTTTGAACATCCACTAAGAGTATGTTCAAGTGTTTCTGGCACTTGCTTGCACGTGCGGCAGATGTTATCGCCTACAAGTACATTCATTATGCGCTCGCGGTACAATAAGGTGTCTATAACGCCGTCTTGACAGGCAAAAAGAAATCCCTCAGCCTCCGATCGCAATCCAGCAGGCTTGAGAAATATGTCTGACAGACCCATCGAGAGCTCTTCTCTACGTATGATGCCGTAGAATTTACCATGAAGGGGCTCGTCAACTTGTTCTTCTAGTAGAAGCGTACTTTCTGCTCCCTGTGCAAGACTTTTGAGCACCGAAGGTGTTAGTGATACTAGGCTATGTGTAGTGTATCTGGGATCAAATGGGAGGCCAAGCTCCTCTGCGTCCCTATCTGCAGCACGGTATAAAAAAGCCGCAGCATTGACGACTTCATGTTGATGCACGAGTCGCATAAGAGAACCTGCACTATTTAGAACTGAGCAGTCTCTAGCCAGAACCGTTCTTCGATGAAGACATTCCAAGCTTAGCAAGCCTCTACCCCTTTATCTCAAGAAAGAAATATTCGAGGTACAGAAGATCTAGGATGATGACTGCGATGGATTGCCGTCATCTTTCGTGTGCATCGGTCAAGTTGCTTGAACTCATCGACGTTACATTTTACTGCACCGAACGTGTAGAGCAGTATAGGAACGGCCAGCATATTGGTCGCCTGGATCTTACTCTTTCTAGATAATTCGGAAGCCCACATTTTTCTGAGAAGTTGGCGATACCTTTCTTCAAGGGCCGTTTTTAACATGCGCAGAATTTGGGTTTTAGCTTGCGGCATTCCAAGATGTGTATATGTTTCTCCATTACCAAGATTTGAATGTTATTTCCGCTGATGAGTTGGACATTCTGATTGTCTCGCGATGATGTAGTTTCTGGTCTTCCTTGGTGTAGGTGGACCCAGGCACGCTTGTCCAGCTCGAAGCTCATGCTTATGCTCACGCTTATGCTCATTTTTAAGGTCGTCCAGGTATAAAAGGTGCTTGACCTTATATTCTCTTCTGCTCGGCGGGCCACATAGGTATCCAAAGCTTTTGCCTCACAGCACAACAGATAGAGGCAAGAGGGAGATGCAGAAAAGTATCGGACTTAAGAAGTGTCCTTGAAAGAACTCCGTCTTATATGTGATATAGCTAGTACACTCCGCGCTCCCTTATAAGACGAGCTCGGGACCGAGAACTTTCCCTTGTACGACGGCGCAAGGGGGACCCGTCTATCCCCTACCACTTAAAATGCCAACAATCTCACGTGGGCGCGCGCATGCGCGCTGAATTCCCGCGCAAGCTTTGAGCGGATGAGTGGGGATGGTGGAGAACGACCGTCCCGCCGTATAGGGGAGCGGAGACAGGTCTTATAACGGAGCGTTTGTATAGTGGAATGTCGTATAAGGGAGCGTGGAGTGTAGTCACTTTTCTTTTGTCAGATGTCATGCCAAATCTTGTCCGCCACAAGAGCACACGCTCTGTTATTTATCTCACTACTTTTTTATGCACCTCCAGGCACTCGAGGAGCTTAATAAGTAGCTCATGGTTCGTGTTATGGAATGCCTTATATTTGTTTCGTATACCACAGTAATGTGTTTTTCACACTCGATAATTAGAATGTATCGTTGATAGGAAACACTCTTGTGGCACTTGTTTGTACACGTTTTCTCATTTTCATACCAACCATTCGTCTTTATAATTTTTGTCTTTATATTCTCTACAATCTAGCAAATTAACAAAGTCGCACTACTAATTAAAATCGTCCTTCACGATATATACTTTAATGTTCACAGTAATTTTTAAATTGTTTCACTTGTGACACTCGTTTTTTAGTGACTCATGGTTCTTCTGCGCTCTTCAAGCCATTTGTATAAGCGCTCCATACTACGCGTATCATTTTCGATTTTCATTCTTTTGAGCATACTGTCTAATTCCGCCATGTCTTGAGGAACACGTTTTTTAATCGTCGGTGGTGGTAAGTCTACACGTTTGAAACTTTTGGCGCCACTAAAAAAGGCTGCTATAATCTTTTGTTTATTTTCGTCAATTTTTTAACGACCATAAAATTTTTCTTTTAATTGAGAACCTTACTCTTTTTAGACTCGTATGCCGATTGTAATCGTCAGCTTTTAGGCTCAGTTATCTAAAGATCTTAATTAACGAATTACAACCGCTAATTAAGATAAATAATCAGTAAAAGGTACTTCTCATAGAAAAATAATAAGGTTCTGTTTACAACCAGTGTTCTTTTTATTCATTTGTGCCTGTACAAAGCTATTTTACACATATGTCTCTAATTTCCAGCTAATTTCAATTTTAACTTCAAGGCCCAGTAATTTCGCATATTATTATATCATATTACCCTATAAAAGAAATTTCTTTATAAAAATGTCTTTTCTACTTTCTTTTATTAGAGAACTTTGGTATAAACACTATTATACACGTTAATATTTATTAAACGTGCACATCGGACAGTTTAAATGCATTTCTATTTTTAATTCTTAAAATCGTAGTTCAATTCAGATTAAAATTCATAATTCGCTATAGCACATAATAATCAAGTACGTGAAATAATAGTTTTCAATATCTTTCTATTCTTTTATCTTTCTATCGCTAGAGTTTGTCAATTTTAATTCTTTCACTTTCACAAACAGTTTATCTGAAGAGACGATTTATATAGTAAGGAGCCTCAATATTTAGGGTTTTTTTAATAACCGTAAACCACAAGTCAAAATACAATAATTATTTTATAATAGAGACTCGGGCACACGAAAGATAATCCGGTAATATTCTAATTCTCATTTATTTTCTACTGATTAGTTTATGACTTGTCAGTAAGGTGCGCCGGTATCAATCCGGTGGGGGTGCTGTACGAGCACGTTCGAGGCTAATAGCCTGGGCTGAGGGATGCTCAAGCCTCAGGTAACGATAACGATAACTAGTTCCTTTTCAAAAGTAACTTACCCATCACTGATTATTTTTTATGTTTTTGACATGGATTGAAGCTGTGTCCTTAAAAATAGAGTTAACCAACCCACTCTTTCCAGAATGAGCTCCGGTTTCCCCTAAAAAATTCCACACCTCACACCCCACCCAGATATCGGTAACTATGCAACATGTTGGTTTATATGCTTTTGCAAGTGTACAATAGGATGCGATAGTACTACAATTTACCGCAAATTGAAGAAAATTGAAAGGTATTTTTTTTAACAGTTCGTCCATATGAAACGGAATGCTCCAGTAATACTTATATTTTAAATGTAAGAGTTTATATAAAACAAGGTTACAGAAAAATGATACATTACTCGGCAACGTATATTATTCAATTTATATTATGTATTTTATTGTATTTATGTTAAACATAATTTCAGTCTGGCCTTTATATTCACAGGAATTGTACAAAAAGACTTGTGTACGTATTTTGACAATGTGCCCAGCTGTTACTATGACATCTCTCATCACAGAGTGTGCTGATAAGGCCCTTGAATTAATGGACAAAGATGAATTGATAACAGATATAAAAAAACGCCCTTCTCAGTCGTAAGTTTAAAAGTTTGTTCTTAAATATGATTTTTAATTATACATATAGATAGAATTTTATTTATTCATTAATATTTTGTTGTGTGCAAAAAGACGCAGATTCTCTTCAAGCCACTTTCAATTCGTTGTGAACTGAAATAAGAAAGAACAGCAAAAAAGTAAACAACTTTACCCGAAACAAGTTTGTTCATTTACTTTTACACGACAAACCAGGACGAAGGGGCATTATGTTGTGTTTTAAAATCTGTATCAGCATAAAATCTAATTTTCTAATTTTTAGAATTAATCAGAAATCACGAGATAATCTTAGTTACTTAATTTAAGGGGGTGGGGTATACTTAATTCGTTAAAAAAAGGGTCATTTTCAATAATTTTTCTACTCGTTTCTGTAAATGAAAATTTATTTTATAAAAGTGTACATAATAGAATACGGCTTGAACAATATTCCACACAAATTTCATTAAAAAATATTAAAAATTGAGCCGGTGGCGTCAAGTCTCCCGAAGTGTCTCGAGCAAAAGACGTTTTGCGGTGGACAGCATATCTCAGCACTGGATTATCT
>CAKNWT010329760.1:0-15091 GCA_932066315.1 Andricus coriarius | reverse complement strand
TAAAGGAAAGGTAATTAGTGCGCGCAAAGCACACATAATTTTCTATTATTTCTAAAAAGTAGACCATGCAAAAGTTTAAAGTACTTAAAATTAAATAATTCAAAGTTTCAAGTTTAGAAAATTTCAAATAAAAAATTTTCTAATGTTTTTATTTACTTCCTACAAATTTATAAGCCCGCTTATTAATAAAATGTTACAATAACATATTTCGATGAAACGGGGACCAGATATTACTTTGCACGGCCCTGAAGTACTCGTACTTTAACTTTATAGCCACGATTTTTTTCTCGTTATTTCAACTGTTAGGTTAGCCGTGAGGTTTAGTTGTTAGCTATAGAATGCGTTAAACGTAGTTTTAGGTGGATCGAAACCCATCACAGCGTTTTCGATCTTTTAATAGCGTTAATATCGTTAAAAGCGTGCGGCTATATCGTGTGTAATGTATCGTAATTTAATGTAATTGTTTAAGTTAAATTGTGTATATGTACCAACAATACACTTATGAATTGTATGATATGTGTGAGCATGTGTTTGTCAGTAGTATGTTTCCCCAGAATCTGTTTGTAGCAAGAATGTTTTTCTTTTGCTGGCGCACGAAATTTTACATGACTGGGATGTAGAATTCACATATATAAAGAGGTAGACTTTGTTTTCTACGATTGAAACTGTACCTAACAGTTCGACTGATTTTACCTAACTGGTAGGTAATCTTTATTATCCCGTTGTATTATTTCTTACTGAATCACGAATTAAATTTTAATGAATTTATATTAATAATTCATATTTTCACATCAAATATTACCCTATTTCATTTTACATAACTGAAAGTGAAATTTTAATATAATGCCGCAATGACCTCCATTTACCGAACTAAGTTATGTAAAATTTAACACACAAATTTTCTCCGTGTACGATTCTTCAGAAGGGCTTATTCGCTTTATACACGCATATCGTACCAAAAGAGAATTCTCAGTCAAAATAAACTAGACACCGTATTATTTACTTCTTCCTGCTTAATCCTAAAAGTCTTAAACTGCGGAATCAATTATTTTCTGAGCCAGAAAGCTTTTCAAGATAGATGCACCAACAATTTTTATTAGACCAATAGAATGGAAAAAACTCCGTAAAATACCTCAAGGGTTAACTACATAAGCGTCTAAACTAGAAGACGCATATCCGGGCAACTCAAGGGGTAGCTCTCGAAGTCATCACTATAAAAACAAAGTATTCTTTCAGGGCTAGTTTCAGGTATTACAATAAGACTCAGAAAAAACAGTCTCGAGTGGTACTAAAATGAGACCGCTGGTGGGATCCCAGAATCATTTGTTTTACATTGAAAATAAGAGCATGAAGTTATCCTATTCAAAAACAGGACAAGAAAAAAATGATACCGTAAAAAAATGGATCTTTAGTTTTTACAGTGATCTCGAAGTCATCTCGACATTTAGATCATTAAAAATTAATTTCTCACAGGAACCCTAGGTAGGTGTCCCCCTCCAATTTTCTTCGTTCTCATATATGTTGTAGTACTCGTAAAACTAAGCGACAGGTGCTCTTTCTCACGTGCCCAAAATGATTTTAAGGGGGTGAAAACCACCCCCGAAAAGTGTGGTAACAAATACCCATTTAATTGTTTCACATATAAGAACCGAATCTTTCACAATCAAACCAACTCGAACAATGTCCTCACAGTAGAAGATGAAACAAGTGATTTTTTTAACTTAATCGAAAAAAATTCTGGGGGCTAAACTACCCCTCAATTATTTTTGATTATATAAAAAACTTCCAAACGTGCATGATTTCCACCCGAAAAATCTGGGAAAAATATATGTTGCACACGATAACAAAATAAAGTTTAGGTGTTTTTGAATTTTTCCATGAAATAACTTTATAGGGGGTAACCACCCTTAATTGTATTTTATTATATTTCTGCTAAATAAAGGAAGCTTCGCGTACAAAACCGTGCAGAAGAATTTATTTACAAAGAAAGTAGAATAATATAAATTCGTCAATTGAGTGGGCATTTTTTATGATGGTAAATTCCCCAACGGAATTTACGAGTATACAATAAAATTACCAAGTCGGTGTAAATTCAAGCTGAAAAAGTCTGACAAAAATTTATGTTGCAAGCGATAATAAAATAAAGTTTACGTGCTTTTGCATTTTCACGAGAAATTAGGTTATAGGGGTTAACACCCTTGAGGGTGTTTTAATTTGTTTCTATAAACTTAAAAAACGTATATACGTCAGTTTATATTTTTAGAAATACATAAATTACATTTTTAACTAATGCAGAATGATGAACTGATTAAGCGCTTGTTTTTCTGGACCCACGCATCTTTACGAATACATTGAAACGTACATTTGGCAATTTTCATTTTTAGGAAGGAAGCTTTTGTGGAGATACCAAGTAATCGTTCAGTGTTGTTTTCATCGTTCTAGAGTTAAGAAGTCAATATCTTTTTTTCTACAGTGACAAAAAAAACAGTGGCCAGTTTATCTAGTCTTTTAAATATGCTGATAAATCCTTTGAATGTAATAAATCTGTTGTTAGTTGTATTCCAAAACATACCTGACAGTGAAGTTAATTATGCAGAACAGCAACTGGCAGATCATTTTAAAGAAATATTAATTCAGGCTATGAATGAGCTCAATGGCATTGAGATTGTAGAAGAAAATACTTTAGACTTTTCAGAACCATACAAAGACTGGGAGCCTTCCGCTGTGGAAGACACTTATGAAGAGTGGACTCCTAAATTTGGTTCCAGAACAGATGAAGCATTTTGTACGAAAAATGACAAAGATGTTGGCTTTGATTATAAACAAAGAGCAGTGGAGTTTTGGAGAAGCGAAACAAAAAAAAGTAATCGTGAGTTAAGTTCTGTTCAACATCGGTTCAGAAAAGTAACATGAGTACGTCAATTGATGCGATGGACAGGACAAGTAAATAAAGGAGGTACATATATGAAAAAGTTGCACCGTATTTCGGAGTACACATTGAATAATTTTAAAAGTGCAATTGATGCTGGTATAATAGTTCACGATACAGACTTACAAAAATGGGGTCTACATGCTAAAAAAATGCTTGGTTTTGATGATGTACGATTTAAAGCATCTGACTGGTGGGTGTGGACGTTTAAACGAACTCACCGAATAATATCCAGAAAAGTCAACAAACTTATCACCAGAAAACATTAGAAGATTAGGAAATGTTAAAAGTAGATGCAGAGAATTTTGTGAATGAAGTGAAGCCGTACATCACTCAATATGGGAAAGAGAATGTTTATAACTTGGATCAAAGTGGATTCCAGTTAGAAATGCATTCTGGGAGAACGTTGGCAATTAAAGGTACCCGACAAGTCGAATGTGTTGTCCAATCTATTTCTTCTACAACTCACAGTTACACTATCCAACCCACAATGTCTGGGGATGGGAAGCTTCTGTCTCCACTTTATCTTGTCTTAAAAGAGCCAAGTGGAAAATTTGGACCCATTGTGCAAGAAACCATTTTTCAACCTATAAATGTTTTTTTAGCTGCATCCAAATCTGGAAAACTTACGTCTGGTAAATTTGTTTGTTTCTAATAATTGTTAGACATAAAATAAGGTTATCAGCGTCATTAAATTTTGCAAATTATTTTGCCTACAAAACATTTTCAGAGCTGGTTGGAAAATGTTTTTTCCCGAATGTAGGGCCGATAAGCGTGTTGCTCATAGACTCTTGGACTGGACATTGCGCAGAAGTTGTACGGCAAGCAACACCTGCTGGAAGGAATACAATTACTATGATTATACCAAAAGGCACTACTTGAAATTTCAGCCCCTTGACGTCTACGGATTTCGCATGTAGAAAAATTATGTGCGAGATTTTTCAGATTCAGTTATACTGTTAGACTATGATTTGAATCTGCACATACGAAATAATATTATAAAGTTACAGTCTTTAGTACATAATCAATTATCTTCACCAAGGTATCACAGTCTTTTTAAGTACTCTTGGTTTAAAAGTTGTTACGTTGCAGAAAAACCAGGAGAATTTGAGAATCCGGTAGACTTCTCCTTCAAAATATTTTCCAACACATTATGTTAAATTGAAGGATGTCAAAATGTAGCCGTTATTAGATGGTTGTGGTGCAAAAAATCTTTGTGTTTCAAACATTTCTTTGAAGAGCATCACTACTGTATCATGTACAATGAATAAACAAGTATAATGATGATTGTTGGTCTGATACATTTTATTTTGTTATCACGTGCAACATATATTTGTTTCAGATTTTTCAGCTTGAATTTACACTCACTTGGTAATTTTATTGTATACTCGTGAGTTCCTTTGGGGCAGTTTACCATCATAAAAAATGTCGACTCAATTGACGAATTCATATTATTCTACTTTCTTTGCAAGGAAATTTTTCTGCACGGTTTTGTACGCGAAACTCCCTTTATTTAACAGAAATATAATAAAATGCGCTTAAGGGTGGTCACGCCCTATAAATTCATTTCTTGGGAAAATGCAAAAACACGTAAACTTTATTTTATTATCGTGTGCAACATATATTTTTCGCAGATTTTTCGGGTTGAAATCATGCCCGTTCGGAAGTTTTTTATATAATTAAAAATAATTGTGGGGTAGTTCACCAACCAAAATTTTTTTCGATCAAGTTAACAAAATCACGTTTTTCATCTTCTACTGTGAGGACATTGTTCGAGTTGGTTTGAATCTGAAAGATTCGGTTATTATATGTTATACAATTAAATTCCCGCGATTCGGGGAGCGCGGGAGGGGCTGCTCAATCAAGCGTGACAATAGGCTCGAGGGCCGCACGCTCAGCACGTTAGTTGCGTTGCTGTTAGTATGGTCGACCACTTAAATGAGAATTCCTTAGAATACTCTTGAGGAGTCTATGTGCGATCTTTTTCTCCCTCGAGTGTTCTCTAGAGTCCCTTCTTTACAATTTTGGTCCAGTTTTATGTGTGTGCATGTTCTGCTTATTTTCAGATTAATTTCACGACTTGAAGCTTCCATGGAAGGAGACATCCAGAAGAAGCAACGGAGAAAGAGACCAGGATATCCAGAAGTCATCTGTCACAGATTTCAGTGTCTAGGATTGTGAACCAACAAAGTGAAGCGCATCCAACGCTACTGAAAAAGTGTCTTCCTGTTTCCCTCGTGTTCGATAAGATACTCTGTCAACTCTAGTGGTTGAGTTTCGGTCAACCTCTTTAATGAACGCTATGTTTCTACATTAAAATGTGAGATTACTTTCGATAGCTTTGCTTGTTCGAGCTATAAAACAAATGAACAATTTTTAACCAAGGAAGATTAGTTTTTCCTAAAAGTGGTTAAGCAAAGAAGTTAAGTTCTTAAGCTAAAAAGACGAAAGTTTTAGAAAACAGTTGTCTTTTAGGGCTAAAAAAATGAATTTTCAACAACAACAAAATTAATGTTAGACCAAATAGTAGCATTGAAACCAAACAGTTGAAGTTTTGAGCAAAAGAGAGCAATTTTGAACAAGATAATTGAATTTTCAAACAAACGGTCGGATTTTCAAACAAAACCACGAATATTCAACAGAACAGCTAAATTTTTGACCAAGAAAGATGAATTTTCTATAAAACAGTTGAATTTTCAACCCGAAAATACGAAGGTTTAATGACAAAGTTAAATTTCAAGCAAACAGTTGAATTCTGAACTAGAAATAATCAATTTACAAACAAAAATGAAATAGTTAACTTTGTAGTTTAACCAATTGATTTTAAACCCAGAAAACTAATTTTCAACATAATAGTTAAATTTTTAAACAAAGAGATGGGTCTTTAGCTGATAAAATGAATTTGTGACAAAGTAGTTCAACCAAGTACTTGAATTTTAAATAAAGAAGATAACTTATCTAGAAAAAAGATCAAATTATGACAAAACACATACATTTGGAATCAAATATTTAAATTTTCAACAAAAAGCGTCCAATTTTGCACCAAAAATGGAATAGTTTAATTTCCAGTAAAAAAGAAGTTAATTTCTAAAGGACATTTTTTTCAACTAGAACGGAAAATTTCAAATTGTAATTTTTCAACTAAAACCGATCAATTTTCAATTAAAAGTGGAAGATGAATTTTTAACCAAAAACGATCAATTTTTCATCTAAGTAGTTAAATCCTTAACCAAATAGTAGAATTTTTAAGCAAAAGAGATACATTCTGAACCGAAAATATAATAGTAGACTTTTCAATTAAAAAGAACTGACTTTTAACGACAAAAATCATATTTTGTTATAAGGTTTTATTAATTTCGTATTTCAATAAAAATAAAACGAGAAAAAGGGAGAGCTTCTCGAAAACATGGGGAAAATAGGAATTATTTTGAAAAAAGAGTGAAAGAGGGGAATAGAGGAAAGATCTTCAAATTAAAGTTAAAACCTCTGTTAAATCAATGTAACATCAATACATAAAAATATGTTTTCCTTCGAAAGAAAAAATACGATGCGGATTTGAAAATAATTGATTACCAATCTGAGTTTTCAAAAAAAAAAAAAAAAAAATTTTTAAATATTTTATTTTTTTTTTTTTTTATGGGGATAAATGTTAAGTTTGAAGTCTTATTTTACGCGAGGTGTTACTTGTTTTTACATCAGGAGAAGTAGTGTTTTTAATTCAAAATATATAATTACTGTCTATTTGATTATTATAAATTTACCAATAATAGAATCAACGAGAACCGCTAAAGCGAAGACCACAGTGCCTAGTCAATATATGTACAATTTACAGAATCCTATAAATAGTATGGATGTTAAGTTGCGTTACGTCATCAGTTTTATTTGCTTCTCGTCTCGCAGTGTCAAGAATATTAATACAAATCAACGGGCAATCTTGTAAAAATACGTAACTGTGTTTATCTTAAAAACTCATAAATTATTTTAAAGCTATTTGCAATGCAGCGCTTTGATAGCCATAAAAGGTCTTGCCCATACAGATTTCTTAATTACCTTGTAATCTTAACCACAAATACTATAATTTTAATTTGTAAAAATATTTTTATATTACAGCAATATAAATTTCATAATTTTTGTTGCAATGATTCTTAAAAATCGAAGACTTACAAATTTTTAAATTGAAGTGTTCTATTTTTCAGTCTTTAGGCTTCGTAGCTAATAAATAAAAAAATAATTAGAACCGAGATTGATTCGATCCATGAAAAACAAAGTTTGAATTTCTTTTGGTTCAATGGCTCCTTAATTTTTCCAATCAAAATAACTGGGAAAAAACCCCACCTTCACGAAGTAAATATTACTTTCTTGTATATTTTTCTATCCTAGATCATTTTTAATGGTCAAATAAAAAACTTTAATGTATTTTTGTCAATTACTAGTTGCCTAAACAATTTTCGTGGTTTGAATAATACTTTTTTTTTACATTTTTTCGAAAATTATTGGCACCTTTAGGATGAAGTAACCTATTTCGGCAATATAAAAAATCAGTGCTATTTAATTAATTTCTTATTGAATGCTTAAAAAGTTTGTTTTCTTTAAATGCAACTTTTGACTGGAATAAGGGAAAAGGTGCAGTTTTTTGCACATTTGTCAACAAACTTCATAGAATTCTGTAAGTCTGGCATTTTGCCACTCACCCAAAATTGTTTTAACCATTCCCGTTTCTTTAAACTTTTGTTGGTCAACAAAATATAATAAATTTATACCTTCTCTGACAAAGCCATGAACTAATTGGTTTAAATTACAGATCAACACAATGGAATCGCTTTATTTTTAATTTTTAAATAATTTTTTAGCGTTGAAATATAACTTTTTACCAAAATAATGCATAAACGTGTAGTTTTTTGCAAATTTGGCAAAATATATAATGAGCTATTTTTATGTTGACACTTTTCATTACTTACCATAATTTTTTAGAGAATTTTCATTTGTTAAAACGCTTTTTTTCGACGAAATATAAGAAATTTATACCTTTTCTGAGTAACTTAGACCATTTAATTAAATTTAAGCAAATCATATTATTTTGTTGACCAGGGTATTAATTAATGTTTTGTGTTAAAATACTAATTAGCGTCGAATAGAGATCTAATATTTGGAGACACGATAAAAAGTCTGCCTCGTGTCGAAAATCAACACAAACGATCAGCTAATTATTTCATGTCTTTCAGAAAAGTGTAAGGCTTGTAGAAAAAAATTTAAATAAATAAAAATTGTTTAACCAATCAATCTGTACGTGATGAAAAATATCGCCACAGAAGAAGCTAATGCAATTTGTTGAATACTTCACACAGAACTGCACTATCCTACCTTATTCCTGTTAAAAGATGCATTCCAACTGCAAAACATTATTTAAACACATGGAAATTAGGCAAATGTATACTGTACATTTTCGATTCAGATGAGGTGTACATTTTTCTAATTTGTAAAATAAAATTGTTCAAGCAAATAATAATTGATTCAACAATGATGGGTAAATGGTAAAGATACCAGACACACCAGAACTCTCTGATGTTTGTTGAATAATTTACAAAAGGCTGCACTCATTTGCCTAATTCTAGCAAAAAGTTATATGTGTACAGAAAAATTGTTCAAACATTTAAAAAGAAATTGAATCGACTGCACTGATTTTTTATATTGATTAATTAGTTTATTTGGCACAAGTAGAGCATAGTATGTACATTGTTAGAAATTTATATTGGAAACTTCCAATAAATATATTGGAAGCTTATTTCCGAAACCTAAGGTAACGCTACAATACATAATGTTGTAGTTTCCAAATGCTGGCATTAGTATGTTACCTCACATGTATTGGAATTTTACAATACTAGTCCAGTAGAAAGTAACACTTCTGTATCATATTTGCGTCTGGATATCTCGACACCCGTTGAAGCGACAAATTTCAACAACAAAAATGTAAACCTTTTGTCAGGACACTTGTTCAACGTCAAAAAAAATGTTCCGAGGTAGCCAAAACTTTTGCTAATATATAGTATGTAAAATAAACCATTTTCAAACATTTTTTCTTGTAACTCTCAAATATATCCTAACTTATGTCCCCAATACTTTTTAATTTATTTATTGC
The DNA here is from genome assembly GCA_932066315.1 of Andricus coriarius. Classification (NCBI taxonomy): domain Eukaryota; kingdom Metazoa; phylum Arthropoda; class Insecta; order Hymenoptera; family Cynipidae; genus Andricus; species Andricus coriarius. The sequence goes on along the minus strand of CAKNWT010329760.1, from coordinate 6,026 downwards.
TACGATATTAAAAATTCATTAAGTTTGTCAAATGTCAACAATTGTGAATCAGGAGACCAAATCTCAAATTTAGTGTTTTTTTTTACATTTTCATCATTTATGATTGAGAAAGTATTAGAATTGTCAGAACCAGCCATTGTTGTTAACCAGCCATTTTATTCTCATGACTTTTTTCGATACAAAAATTATTGCGGGGTTATAGAATTTACAAAATTAAAAAAATCAATCGATAATGACCATTTTAAGCCTGTTTGGCTTGAAATGTTTATTTTCGTCAAGAAAAGAAAAACATTGCTTTTTACAAGCCCTTTTGTTTGGTACAGCAGTATAGGATGATGAAAGTTAACGTAAAACTTTTTTTTACGAGATGCATAACTTCTTGTACATTAGGAGAATAAGGTTTTCTAATTAAATATTTATTTACATTTTATATATTAACCAATGATGGAATTACCGTAAACCGCTAAAAAAAATACCAAAGTTCCATCAAACCTAACTTTTTTATGGTTAGAAGAAACTGATGTGCGAAAAAATGGTTATCGTAGTCTTAATAATGAATATTCTACCAATTTTTAATATATATTATATAAGCTAGTAGCTATCACATTCGTCGTTCTTTATTATTTCAATATTTGCTTAATGATTTGGAGGGGAGAACCTTATTTTTCTGCGATATTTGTATTTTGTCAAATTTATTTTCCCACAGAAAAGTGATTGTTCATATCTCGAACCACACTGAATATTAAAGGTAAAACTAGTTCTTTCAATATCACAAGTTGGTGAATTTAGTTTTAACTGATATTTTCAGTTTAAACACGAAATAAGATGGAAATAAAAAAAGTCGGTTTTTTACAAAAGGGCTTGGTTACTTCGTGTTTTGATTAGCTAAAACTAGCTTCGACAAATGATCGTGATAATTTCGCGTTTTAACTAGTCAGATCTCGTTTTAACTGAATTTCGGGTTAAAACGGTAACAGCAGAGTTCAAAATATCTAAAGCTAAAGTGGCCATCAAAGTTTTGGCTGTGGAATTTCACATAGGTAAAAATCTTGAATGTCGATTTTTAGTGTTCTTAATAATTCCTGATTTTCGCTCTGGCCTGAATATTTACTCCCCAATTTTGAAATTTCAAAATGTTCTGACAAAAACATTTTTGCTAAAAATGTCCTGAATTAGATTTTTTCAGCAAATACGGAACTAATGTTGGTTGAAGTTTGTTCGGTTCTGAAATGGATTGCTTGATCAGTTTATTCAACAGTGTTATATTTATATATCGTAATGTTTATTTTTAAAATCTGCTAATGATTTATGATTAAATTGTATAAATTATTGGAATTTATTCTTTTCTTTTAACGCTACTGCGCTTGTTGGCCAGGATTGCGCGTTCTTGGGTTGGTGCGAGCGGTCGGAACGAATCAGCAGTCAGTCTGGATCACTATGTTGAGGTGTCAAGATAGCACGTAAACTCATCTCTAAAACTGCACATCTCCACTCTGACCCCTTTGTTCTAATGAATTTTCTGTCTGTCCTTTATTTTCTGAACCACCGCATTCGCTATAAACATGGTCCTTACGTGTCAACTGTTGAAAGTAAAGAAAAGTGTAATGCTTGAGTTTTGCAATAAGATTTGAGTTTCTTATTTTTTGTACTGGACTATACATGGTGGCTGGTTACAAAGCCGCTATCTAACGTTGAGAAAAATACGTCTTTAGATTCGCTGCGATTTAAAATTGCTATTGAGTTCTGAATTTGGAAGATTATTGCAGAGTTCAATTATCTCTGTGTACTCAAAGAGCAAAATACGCTTTCGGCTTCAATAAACTGCATTGCTGCCCATCTGATGGTAAATGAAAACACGCCTCGACAGTAGTGATCTTGGCAGGGCCACTGATAGTGACAATTCCATTCGGGTATTTACCCATCCTCATCCTGTCTTTTGTGACCAAACTCAAACTATGAGTTTAAGGATCATCATTAAGGCTTCTTGACATATTTCTAACAAAGTTTTAATCAACAAGTGTTTGCACCTAAGAAAAAATTCCGCAATGACATTTCTTCTATTCTACTACGATGGTGTCAACATTAGTATGTTTTGCACTCGAATCTAGATCACATGTTTCGAAAAACATTGGTTCATCCAGCTGATCGTGAATTCCACTTCATTCTCTGGTGTAAGACACTCAATAAACCTATTCAGATTTCCGAACTGAACTCTGTAGCATATGGGATGTCTGGTTCTCCATTACTTGCAATTCATACCATACGTCGATTGGTCGATGATAAAAAAGATAATTTCCTTCTAGCATCTACAATTTTTTCAAACGAGACCTATGTGGATGATTCATTTTTTGGTGATGTAGATAAACCATCCACACTGGCGTTGAAAGAGTAGCTCATTCTATTAACTGCCTCTGGCGGTTTCACTTACGTAAGTTGTTTCGCAATTGCACTTTGACTATTACTTAGGATTTACCAGGTGTATAAGCTTAAATCCGCTGTTTGCTCAGAGATGGCGGTAGTGAACATATTTAGCTACAATAGAAACGTCATGCTTTTTTTTTGTGTGAGTTCGACACCTGGCTACATAAATCAGTGCACATATTCAGTTTTTTTATACAACAACATAAATTTTTCCTTGAGTAATCATGTCTAGTTTTGTGCCAGAAAAGGAGCATTTGCGGGAAGCTCTACTTTTTTGCTTCAATTTGAATAAATCGGCTGCCGAATCACATCGAATGCTTGTGAAGGCCTATGGTGACAGTGCTTTATCGGAAACAACTTGCAGATACTGGTTTCGTGGGTTCAAAGACGGTCATTTTGACTTGAGTGACAAAAAGCGTGAAAATCGGCCCAAAAAAGTTGAGGACCATGAATTACAGGCTCTTTTGGATGAGGGCGATACACAAACACAAAAAATGCTTGCCGAACAGTTAGGTGTTACTCAACCGGCCATTTCCATGCGTTTACATGCCATGGAAATGATCCAAAAATGGGAAAATGGGTACCCCATGAATTGAACGATAGGCAGATGGAGCGACGCCAAAACACATGTGAAATCTTGCTTGCTAGACACAAAAGAAAGTCGTTTCTGCATCGTGTGGTGACTGGAGACGAAAAGTGGATTTATTTTGAGAATCCGAAACGAAGAAAATCGTGGGTCGATCCCGGACAACCATAAACTTCTTTCTCAAGACCTAATCGCTTTGGACGCAAGACGATGCTGTGCGTTTGGTGGGATCAGCAGGGTGTCGTCTACTATGAGCTATTAAAACCTGGTGAAACTGTCGATGCTCACCGCTACCACCAACAGCTAATCAAATTGCGCTGTGGTTTGCGTGAAAAAAGGCCGGATTATGAAGAAAGACATGAGATGCTGATTTTTCTTCACGACAACGTCCCATCGCACACGTCAAAAATGGTCCAAAACTACTTGAAAACACTCAACTGGGAGGTGCTACCTCATCCCGCTTATTCACTAGACCTGGCCCCTTCTGATTACCACCTGTTTTCGTCGATGGGTCACGCGCTCGCTGAACAACACTTCGATTCGTACGAAGACGTCGGAAAATGGCTTGACGAGTGGTTTGCATCGAAAGATAAAGACTTTTTTGGGCGTGGTATACACAAATTGCCCGAGAGATGGGGAAAATGTATAGCAAGCGAGGGAAAATACTTTGAATAAAGTTTATTTTATTTTCTGCAAAAAAAAACAACTTTCTTTTGCCTTAAAACAGCGGATTTAAGCTTATACACCTGGTAAAGTTCTTGCGATTTTGAAAATTCCTTCACAGGATGCATGTCGTCTTCACATTTCGAAATTTCCTGACGAAAACTTTATTTAACGTGCATTGCTGTAATCCGTGGCCAAGTGTTATGATCCAGTGGGATGCCTGGCTCCAGTTATAATCATCGTTTCCGAATCAGTAATATCTCAGTTAAACTTCTCATGGCTGAAATACAGGTTTTACAAATTAACACAGTGAGCATTGTGAACCTTGAACTACGTGCTGTTACTGGCCGGCTTACAGGAGAAACCAGTTACGTTACCAGTTTTTGTTCTTAATGGAGTCTTCACAATTCATACTAGATAGCCTTCTGCTTTTTGAAATCACGTTTCATTCAAGCAGAACCCTGCTGATTGCGTGTCGCCCTTTTAGCGAATGATTTGATAACCTTCATTCTTTGGTTGGAAGATACCGAATAGCTTTCCAGTACTTCAGATATTTGGCCTAAGCGCAACGCAGAAAACTTCGAACCAGAGAAGGATAATCCAATCTATGTTCCTACAGCTAGAATTGTTAAAGAATGCGATTGGACATCTAGGTTTATAACCTGAGAATCATCTTAGGCTCGTTTATTCTGCATCACCACTTACGTCTTGCGTGCAGACAATACATTTAAAGAAGCAGTTGCTGTTTCTTGACCTCCGTCCGCCAATGAGAAACTTGAATCCTTTTTATTATTGGTAGGCGATACTCCGGAACAGATTTTCAATCAAGTGGTTGATTCGTCACGGATAAGTAAAAAACTCACGATTAAGTCTCCTCCTAATCCGTTGATTGATCGTGAGGGTAGTGTTCATATTGATGGCTGGTGACGTCAATCAAAATTATTAGCCTAAGAAGAATCCCTCGCTATTCGGCCTAAACACAAGATATCTAGTCTTACACTAGAGGGATTTTATCGCAATTTGTTACAAACCGGGATTCATCTAGTTCTTTGAATGTCTCGTACCCAATATTGGACAATTGGCGCCACAAGTGAGATTAGAACAATTGATCATGTACACGCGATAAGTGCAGAGCAATAAGTCAACTTATCTGTGATCTTGCAACTCCTACAGTGACGCTTTCAAATTCGTTTTCTCACACTGGAATTGATTATGCGGCTTCATATCTTATTCCTTTTAGCTCAGGTCATGGAATAAAATCACGCAAGGCTCAGATGTATGTGAGAATGTGCAAATACAAATCTGAGGGTTGTAGCTTAAATTGTTTTTCTTTGATACGAGGTAAGAGATGGACCGACGCTGGCAAGAGATTATAATCGTTTGCTACGACACCTTAATTAAACAAAATATTAAAAAGGAAATATAAATTGAGATTTATTTAACACAACATTCTAAGGACAGCCCAAAAATATCGCTGGGACTTTTCGTCAGGATGAACCATAAATACGAATTCGGTGCAGGAGAACAGAATCTGCGGAATGGATTCGTATTAGTCTATTTCAAAACATTCTTAGAACGTATCTTTCCTTCAGTGAAACTGCATGCTTCCATAAAATTCTTATTAGATCAATAAGGCCAGAAATAAAAGTACGAGTTTTTAATATACTTATTTAACTTAATGATATATTTTTCACATTGCAAACTATAATCTTTCATCTGAAGTTGGATTAAAATCTTAAATGCGAGTAATTAGCTTGTCTACATTACTATTGCATTGAGAAACATCATACATTTAGGTTCTTATGCAATTCACAATTACTTATAATGTTCGGTTCCGCCTTTGAATCCCAAACGAAATTATACTTGAGCCTCAGGCTCTTCTGGTCTCATCAGCCTGACGACTTTGTCGTCGTGGTCCACGTGCTGGTGGCAAATTTGCTGTTATACCAAATTCCTTTACTTGATTAGCATCAATTGGCCGGTATTGCTTGTCATTTAAGTCAAATACAACAATATAGCCCTCGTTGTCACACATTGCACGAACAGGCTGATAAGTAGTTGTATCGTAGGCCCATCCAGTGAGGAGATTGTCCTTTTTGTAGAATCTGAAGATACCTTCAAGTTGGCGAAAGTGATTTTTTCCCTCCCAGTAGAAAATACCATTATGGTTTTCTACTCTAGATTTTATAGTCGTTTCGTAAGGCAATCCCAACCGGGGTTTGACCAGACTGGACAGAATCCCTCCACCGGAGCAAACTGAAGCATAGGAAAAACGTTTTTTATTTAAATCATATTAGGGTGGTCCAAAAAGGCTTTTCCTTAAGATAAATACCCTTTTTTATTTTCGCAAAATATA
>CAKNWT010329756.1:0-18265 GCA_932066315.1 Andricus coriarius | reverse complement strand
AGGGCGGTTCCTTCATTGCTTTTTTTATTAGTATTGCACAATTTTTGGGGAATTACGCCCACATAAATTTCGGGATATTCCCGAAATTTAAAATTAATACAGAATAACACATGAAGTATTTCCTATCAAATTTTTGGGAATTTTCCCTAATAAACTTTGGGAAAAATTCCACAAAATGTGTGGAAATTAGCGTAAACACAATTTTGGGGAAAATTCCCCAAGAAATTTTGTATAGTGCATTATTTAGATTAAAAATGCCCTATAATTTTTAATATAACTCAATCGGGACCTGATAGGGTAACGACTTGGTACTGACCCGGCAACCCGATCGGGCTAACAAGTTCGGCCCAGACTGGTCCGTGCGTTTCATCACGGGTCTGATCCGACCTGGCTTCCCGATCTGGACCCCATTTGGCCGGATCGGGCCCTGATTGGGGCCACGGTAAAATTTCTGCGAGGGTAAATAATATGTATGAGGTTTGATATTTCATGTATATCACTAAGCTATTTCCCTTTCGGCGAGCCCCTAAGGGTAAGCGTGACACTACCCGATTCGGGTAGTGTTTTTTAGGTGGATAGTTTCTTGTAGTAAATAACTACAAGTGTGGGCTCACCACATCCACGACCGCCAACAGCAACGCAGTAGTATCAGGCGGTCACCCATCCAAGTACTAACCGCGCCCAACACTGCTTAATCTCAGTGATCTAATGGGAACTGGTGCTTCCAGCGTGGTATGGCCGTTGGCCATAATAATTATTAATTTTTTTAAATAAGTTTGATTAAGAAATACAGATATTCGTCCATTTTTAACGGGTAGGTTTCGTTTTTTCGACGGAATCAATTACAAATTATTTAGCGAAATGTGGTTCTTATAATACTTTATCATTAAACAATAATTGTTCATTTTATAAAGAATGTTACAACTACGTTTACAAGTGCACTACTTTCAATACATGGATATCGTATTTTTTACGAAATCGACTACTAATGACTTAGAAAGGAATTTTTTTATCAGGAGATTTCGTGAGGCGACAATATTTGTTGATTTTTTACATACGCATCATAACCAGGTACACATATTCGTCAATTTGTAAACAGACAGGTTTCCTTTTCTCTACGGAATAAATGTTAAATTACTTTAAAAAATCCTTTCCTGATGATACTTTGATAAAGAAAAAAAAGTGTTATATGTTATAACAAACTTTTTAAAAGGATCTACCATTTTTCATTTTTTAAGAATTCGCCACAATAGACATTAAAATTTAAATAAAAAAAACAGTAGCCCACACTGTAAAAATAACAAAATTGCAGGTTTTTAAAAAAAATTATTTATAAAATAAAAGACGATTGCTCGTTTAATAAGTAGCGTGTATAGCGAATTTTTCAAAGTAATTTTAAATTGGTTCAATTTCAAAACGGAATCTGTAATGCTGCGATTTCCTTTATTTTCCAATGTTTAAGCTTTCAGCACTCATGTGGGAGATCCTAGAAAGTCTCCTTGATTTTTTGTAGACTTCCAAGAAGTTCAAAAAATGCGTGTTTTTACCTAGAGACTGCATTTTTCGAAGAAAAAAAAAACAAAAAAATCTAAACATTCTGTCAAAATATGTTTGACAAGGGTTTTGCAGCATTATTTTTTTAGATACTTTTAATTTTGAATACACTTTTTTCACATTCAGCTACTCGAAGTATCGACATACAATATGTTTTAAAGAAGTATTCAAGTTTAAATTAACATAAAAATACTGAATCCAGTATTTTTGGATTAGAAAGAATATAAAAAGGAAACTTTGGTACAACATTTTAGGAATTTAAGAATATTCTGAAGCATTATATAAAAAAAATTTTGTACATTGTTTCTACTATGGAATTTGCTGCTTATGATACTTTTAATTTCATATAACACTAAAAGTGTCATTAAAATTGTACTTTCCATCAAGGTTCAAATATTGTATTATCTGGAAAAAAATTTTTTAGTAGAATAATGAATTTTTTCGAAATATCATTTTTCGATACAATAATACACGAGGCATTGGAAAGGGGTAGGGGTTTGACTATCTTTATTCAAGTAACCAGTCACAGGGGGTCCCCCCTCCTCATTATTGTAGGAATTTATGCAATTTTTTGAAAAATTATGAAATTTGTTGAAATTTGTGGAAATTTATGAAGTTTGTGGAAATTTATGAAGTTTGTGAAAATTTATGGAATTTGTGGAAATTTATTATATTTGTAGAAAATGAACATTTAATGAAAATCATGACATTATTAAAAATATGCCGGAAGAGAAAATAAAAATCCGGCAAAATCTGCAGGAAGAGAAAATTAAAATTCGGCAAAATATGCCCGATCCGTATACGCTACGTTTTTTATCAAAAATATTAGTTATGAAAATGAATGTGTGAGTTAATACTTCTATGCAAATTATTTTTCCTAAACTCGTTACAAAATATTACATATCATCTGTAATGGTTAATTAAAAATTTTTAATTAAACACTGTTAAACCTTATACCTATTAGTATATAATTTGTATAAAAAAGTCACTGATAAAACAGAGCACGACACATAGTTCTTAGCTGGCGTGCTTTTCTCGGAGAAAACGCTTGATCGAGGGTTTATAAAAAAAATCTAAGCGGTTCCGTAGCTCAATTGACTAATGCGTGTGCTAGATTTAGGTATTAGGACAGGTTTTAGGTAGACTTAGGTAGGGTTCGATTCCCCAGGGGGGGCGATTTTTCAAAGCGTGAGAGCGTGCGATCATATGTGCGTCTATGTACATACAATTGTGTAATAATAATCGTCAATTAAGTGCAGTAATCATATATAAAATAATTTTGTTCTGATCAATTATTGAAGCAGCGCTTCAATTTAAAATAGTCAGAGCTAATGGTTTAGAGAGTTCTTCTAACGATCTAGTTTTTTCCGTGCTTGATATTACGGTTGCATAAGTCTGTTGATAAAAGCAAAAATCGTTAAAATTTAATAATCTTAATAATCTTTAATAATTTAATAATAATTTAATTATTGTTTTTTTTTTCAAATTCCCTTCAAATTGAGTATGGATGCTTTACATCTTTTTTGGTGCATAATTTAATAAATCATAAAAGTCATAATAAAATTTGAATTGTAAAAGTGTATTTTGTATTGCTTTCTTCATATTTTTGAACAAATAAATATTTTTTAAACAATGACATGGAGTTTTAAACAGAATTTACTAGTCCTCGAAATCATTCAATATTATGTTTAATTCAGAATATACGATTTGAAAAATATTTTTGGAAAAATAATTGTTCAAACAAATTATATTTGTTTAAACAAATAAAAAATGGCTAATATATTCTTTCTATACACTATAAAGTTAAAAGAAATAATTATATGTATCTTATTTTATTTCCTTTTTTTAAAGTTTTCGAAAAAAAAACTGCTTAACAAATCAAAATTGTTCAAACAAATAGAAATGCAATAAACATTCAAAGATATGTACCAAATTATATAATTATTCAATAAAAAGTAGCATAGGATACCAATTTGAGAAAAGACTGGACATCTTTGGGTAAATTTGGAGAAATATTGAAAATAAACAATAAGTAATTGTTTAAGTAATTACATGATGTTTTTTGAAAAATGTACTTCTACAAACAATGACAAACTATTACATTTCAATTAGAAAATACGATTATTTTTCACATTTTTTGGGAATAAATAATTGTTTAAATAAGTTACGTTTGTTGAAACAATTAAAAATTGTTTAAACAGTCATGGGAAATATTTAAATTTTCCATTAGTAATTATTTGTATGAAAAAGACAACGGAAATTGCTAAAAAGTAACAAGAATACGTAAAAATGTAGTTTCTTGGTTTTTGGGTCATATTTGGGGCGCTGTGTGTGGGGGGGGGGGGGGCAAGGGGGGGGCTAAAAATTAAAGTTATTGGTATGGTTTTATTTCATAGGTACTCCTCTTCAATCTCTAAAAAACTTGGCACGTTTCGATCTAACCCTGAAGTATGAGTTCAATTTTTCGAAAATCCAAAATTTTCCCATGTTACTTAAATGGGATTTTGAAGTGCCCGGTGGCACGTGTTAATATTCGAATTTCGAAAAAAAAAGTTACGGATTTTTTTTCTCCGGAAATGGAAACTTATTGGGGGGCCTTGCCCTCTAGGGTGAAAACCGTTTTTTGGAGCACCGAAATGCATATAGATTTGAGACTTGTACCTTGAATTAAAAACAAAGTATTAGTCCTATAAAAAAACTGAAAACAGCACTGGATTCGTCTCAGCTATACCTCTAGGTGGTTTTTTCTTCATTTTTTTTCAAAAAATCCATTATTTAAAGAATTGCATTGTTAATAAACATTGTGCCATTGTTATAAACAAAATTATTAGTCGTAAATAAATTTTAAGCATATAGGAAGATACCTCACTACCATATCTCTAAATATTTTTTTTCATTTTTGCAAGAAACAAATTATTTAAACAATTACATTCTTATTAACAATTTTCTAGATTTTTCAAGTTGAGCGACAAAAATATTACCAAAACATATACTAATACAAGGGATAGAAATTATGCAAGATATAGATATATATAGATATAGATATAGATATAGATTTGAATATTGATCCTTCATTATAAATAAAACTATAAGTCCTATCGAAAAAGTGAAGATACACCTCGATTCATCTCGGCAGTATCTCCAGGTGTTTTTTTCAAGTCATTTTTTAAACAATTATATTGTTTATAATTTTTAGTAATTTATTTAACAATGATGAAAAAAAAGTTACTTACTAAAACATAGAAAAAAACTACTTTTAGGAATGCAAATTCATTTTTATTCAATTTTTTCTACAAATAATAAGACCATTTTTCTACAAACGATAAAAAATATGATTATTATGCTGTAACTTAATTTTAAATGTTTGCATACTCAAAATTTCCTGCAATTATATAATGTAGGGCAGTTGCAAATTTGTTGTTTCAATTCTTTAATTTTGGGTAAAACATTCTATGTTTTTTGCAAAATTGATGTATTTTGTGGCACATGTGTCATTTCGGGTATAAATTTATATATATATTTTTTTAATTTTATGCTTTTTCCAGTTGGTTAAAGTATTTTGTTACAAATTCGTTTTTTTGGTCTAATGAAAATGGTAGAAAATTCTTTTTTTTTTCATGAAAACCAAGTATTTTAATTGAAAATGTGACTATGAACACTGTTAGAAATTTCCTGATATTTCAGTCAGTTTTCAATGACTTATGTCACTGATTTTTCATACCTTTGGCTTTGAAAATTAATTTAAAACCATATTCATTAATTTTCAGTGACACGAAACTTAATTTTGAAGCAAAAGTTATTGAAATTTCATTGAATTGACTCTGGAACCTGTTTCAATTGCTTGTACATAAAATATTATCATGGCTGAGTAAATTTCACTGTGGTTTACGTAAATTTTATGAACATGCATGGAAAATAAAGTAAAATTTTTTATTAAATTTAATAAACCTAAATGAGAATATGAACAAAATTTAAAAATAATTCAAGTAATTAAATTTAGAAGATTTGTATGTGATATATTTTTCTATCGATTAATACATTTTTGCAATTACATATACAAAATTGGTCTTACTTTGTCATTTCGAAAGAAGTAATTTCAGAGAACTGTTCTTAAAAAATTTTAAATATTTACATTAAATATCCATAGGATATTCGTGAACATTCACAAAAAATGCAATGCACTATCTCTTAAAATAGTTTCAAAACTTACATTAAAATTTCGATAAGGCTATTTAAATTTCAGTGTTGCATGAAATTTCAAGAGTTTTTGACTAGCCTTAGTGTAAAAAGCTTCACTAACATTTTCATGAAATTTCATGAACTTACTTCTAACAGTGACAGGTTTGGTTTAAAAATTTATTTATTTATGGTCTTCCTGGTAATGCGCATGCCTTCCTTTGATTTAACTCACCTTTCTTATTCAAAAATTGTTCAGTGATCCCTTAATATTAATAAATTTGTAATCTATTATCATCCGTAATATGCGGAAAAACCACGTGTCATACAATAATTATTTATGGCCTTCTGTAAATGAAAGTAACCAGTAGATATCTGAAGAGACCTATAATCGAGAAGGATGTATTTATCAAAATTAGACTATCGTTGAAGTAGGGTATTGGGGAATTTTAAATCCATTCAGAAAATGTTCCTGTTATACAATAGCAACATTGAAGTGGTTTTTAGAATTTAAAAGTTCATATCTAGGACGGGGTAGTCATGAATTATCTCACAGCTACCTGAGACCAGTACGTAAGGAGTAGGGCTCATTAGGGTGGTCCATTTGGCTTCAAATTTGAAGCCAAATGAAGTATACATAAGTAAATTTGAAGTGCCCTAAATCTATGTGAAATCTTGAAATTTCTGTGAAATCTTTTGAAATTTTAGCAAAATCTTTGAAATACTTTTGAAATTTCTTTAAATCCTATAAAAAGTTTAAGAATTCTTTTAAATATTTGTGAAATCTTTTTGTCCCATTGGACCTCGAGGCCCTCTTTTGATTCGCTTACGTCCTAACGACATATGTGCTTTTCTCGTGTTTATATAATTTAATTATTATATTTAATTGAATCTTTATTATAAATAGTTCATATAATTAATTTGTTAATATTCCTAATAAAAACAGTTATGGTATATCAGGCAGAGCTATGAAGTTGGTTTCTCTAAAATTCGAAAAAAGTGAATACAACTTTGAAATTCGGTAATATCTTCTATTCTGTTTTTTATGGGGAAACACTTATGGCACATTATTTATCAGCCCAATTTTGAGTATTCGAACCATAACATGAAAATAGAAGTTTGTATGTATGTGTGTATGTATGTATATTTAATCTCTCCCATTTACGGGTTTGAGGGCCTACGCTCCCTGTACATATCTTTACATTTCATCCTTAATCTAACTTAAACGCTGCTTCTATTCTAATGTTTACATTAGCCTTACTTATAATAATAACAGTAATCTTAATCCTACAAATGAGCGATCTTCCAGGGCTTCCGTTTCCTCTTACCATAAGAATATGTTTTCCACGATTTTTAAAATTTACTATTTACTGTCCTTCAATAGGATCAACCGTTTGGCTCTGCCCTGTTCCCTTGCTTTCTCCCAATTCTTCCCTTTTTGTTCATCTTCCAAATGTAACCTATTTTGGCCTTTCTACTTCTGAAGCACATCACCTTGGTCTTGCCTACGTTCACCGTCCGTTCCTTTGTTCTCACATACTCTTCGAAAATTCTCATCATTAAGTTCATCCCCTTCTCATCGTCTGCTAACAGAACTACGTCGTCCGCGTATGCTAGAGAGTATAGTTTGCTATTACCCAAAATCGTTCCCCCTTTCCCTTTCTCCTTTAACTTCTCCTCTAATTCTGCCAGCAGCCAACCCTTCCTCTATTCCCCTCTCTTTCATTGCCTGCCATAGCACTTTTCTATTCACTGAGTCAAGAGCTGCTTTGAAATCCACGAACAAGGCGACTAATTTCCCTCTCTTTCTCCCTAAATTTCTATTAACCAAATAGTTCAGTACGTAAATGATATCTATTGTCCCCATCCCTTTTCTAAATCCCGTCTGATTGTGTGGAATACTTTGTTTCTCTTCTATCTGACTCTCTAATCTTTTTCTTAGAATTTCTGCGTATATTTTATAACCCACTGGCATGAGAGTGATCCCTCTGTACTCCTCTACCTTCTTGCCCTCCCCTTTCTTGACAAGCGGTACCACCAGCCCTGTCTTCCACTCCTCCGGCCAACCTTCTCCTTTCCAGACCTTGTTGCAGATCTTCCACATCCCTTCCCTAACCTCTACTCCTCCATGCTTTATCGCTTCGTTCTCCATACCATCCACTCCTGTAGCATTGTTTCTTTTTAGCCTATCTATTGCCTCATCCACTTCTTCTCTTGTTATTTCGTCCCCCTCCTCCATTTCTTCCTGGATTATCCCTCTGTTTTCCCCTTCGATCCTATTTTGTTCTCCCCCTAACAGACCCTTGAAATATTCCGTCCACTCACCCATTTCTATTTCTTCATTCACGCCCTTCCTTCCTCCTCTTTCTCTATTTATTACATCCCAAACCCTACCTTCTTTCATGGCTTTTTCTACTTCTTCCTTGTATTTCTCCTTTCCCTTTTGCTTTTTCCCTTCCAGCATCCTCTCATGTTCTCTTTTTATCCTGTTGTAATCCGCCTTCTCCATTTCTCCTTTCCTCCATTTTCTTACACACTCTTTCATTCTCTCTTTACTCTCCCTACATTCGTCGTCCCACCAGCCTCTTTTTCCCTTTTCTCCCCCTCTTTCCTTTCTCCATCTTCCACGCTAACGGACACCACTTTTCAGTGTAGCTATAACCGGGAAGTGCTCGGACCCTATCTCATTTCCCACATTCATACTGACTATCATATTCCTCATTCTTTCTTCCGCCAGGATGTAGTCTATCACTGTTTCTTCCTTACGTATGAAAGTGATCTCTCCTTTCTCATCTCCTTTCATATTACCATTACATACAAACCATCCTGTTTCTCCTATTACGTCTAGTAACCTCCTCCCCTCTCGGTCTGTCTCCCTATGTTTTGAGTTCCTTATAGAGGCCTCCTTTTCTTCATCCCAAATCCCGCCCCTTGCTCGCCAGTCCAGGCATTCAAGTCACCCCCTATCGAAACCAATTCTTCCTTCTTTTCCTCCATCCACCTCCTTATTACTCTCCAGCCTTCCTCTTTCCCTCTTCTTCTATATACACAAACCACCGCTATTTTGACTTTTCCAATTAAAATCCTTCTTACCATTGTTCCATCCTTTTCCTCCCTGTCCTCCCATGTTCTCCCTATAACAGCCAATTCTTTCCTCACCCCTGATACCATGCCGCCCATCCCTCTGCCTTTGACATGTTCCTTTCTTGCTTCCTGCATTGTCCAGACATAACCTTTAGGTAACATCCTTTTCCTTCCCTTCCAGTCCTTCTCATCCGCCAAGGTTTCACTCATCATAATCACATCCCATTTTTCTAACTCCCGCCAAAATCCTTCATTCTTATTCTTCAAGCCTGACACATTCCAGAAAGCTATTTTAACGTTTTTATCATCCCCTCCCTCACCTATCCTCCTCACTTTTTTTCCGCCTTGCTGTTTGGAAACCCCTCTTCTTGATCTCTAAGCTCTTTTGCATCTTCCTTTTTTCTACCTTCCTCTACTCTTATTCCCTTTTTCCTTATTTCTTCTACTTCTTCGTCTCAGAACCATTCCTCCCCATTTATCCATAATCTGTCTCTCCCTATCCATACCATGCGCCCGTTTTTCCTCTCTACCCATGCCCTCTGCTTTATTTGCCATCTCCTTTTCCTCTCCCTCCATGTCAGATCCATGCTATTCTCTTAACTCCTTCTACTCTTACCTGAATTCCAATATCTCTCAAAAGATTTTGGATCTCGGCTTCCCCTGTTTCACTCTCCACTTTCAATCCCTTAACTACTATGTTATTTTTCCTCTTCGCCCTTTCTTCCCCTTCCAATCTTCTTTCAATGTCATTCATTCTTTTCCTCAATCTTTCATTCTCATTTCGCAAGTTATCGCTCCCTTTTACTATTTCCGCACACTCTGTTTCCTTCCCCATATGCTCATTCCTGATTTCTAAGTTGCTTACCCGTTCTTCTAACTGTTTTATCTCATTATTTCTCTGTTCGTCAACCTCTCTCTGTCTATTCTCGATGCTCTCTAGTTTACCCCATACCTTGTCTTTCTCCTCTTTCCATAGTTTATCCCACTCTTCCCACTTTTCTCTTACTCTTCTCACTTCCCCCGTTACGTCTTTACTCTGCCTATTCATATCATCCAATCTCCTCCTTGTTTCCTCTCTAAATCCTTTTATGAGGGCTTCTAATTTCTCAAACATCTCTAGTGGCAAATATTTTTTGCCACTAGTCCTAACCCTAATTATGATGAAAATAGTGATAAGTGTGATTAAGAGGAGTACATTGATTTTTTAATTGTTTAATAATAACACTTCTCATTGACCAGGTGAAATTTTCGCATATTTAAATCACTCTTTCAGTGGGGGTTTTGAGGTTTTTTTATTTATAAGAAGAGAGTTCATGTGAATAAATAATTTTAAAAATTAATTAAAAAGCAAAAAATGTAGGAGAAATGTATTTTAACAAAAATCTCTGAATCGTAGCGAGATATATATGGGTGGAAAAGAAAAGATGAGGTTTGAAATTCGATTTCATATATAATAAAGCTTTATTTTTACATTGCAGTCTATGTTGGAAAGTTTTAAGGTACCTAAAATTCAGTGATTTACATTTAAATTAATGAATTGTGATAATTTTAAATGACTTTTCATTCCGAAAAATGAACTTCAAGAGAAAATTACAAAAGGTTTTGAAGCATTTCAAACGATTTTCTAAAATTTCGAAAAAAGTCTAGAAGAATTTAAAGCAAACGGTTTCAATTTGGTAAGATTAAAAAATAAAAAAATAAATCGAGTAAATTCAATAAATGTTTAGAAGATTTGAAGAGATTCAAAAAGAATGTTAAACCTTCAAGATTTTTAGAAATGTAAATTTTTAAAGACTTCCAAAAAAAAAATATAGAATCTTTAAAAGAATTTCGTAAGGTTTCAAGAGAATAAACAAACTTTCTTAAAATTTCTGGGAAAGTTTAGAAAATAATAAGGCAAATTTTTTACATTTCGAACGATTTTTTAAAACTTTAGGAAAAATTCGAGTCAGTTAAAAATATTTGTTAAAAAAACTTGTTTAAACAATTAAAGACCACATTTTCGGAAAAACACCATGGATATTCAAAATCAGGGGTGCTTTCTCGATATTTTAAGCTAACTTTACCCTCTCAGTGCTAACAGAAATGTTAGTGGGGGTGGATTATATAATTTGTACAAAATTGCCTCCGATATGTAACTATTATTTAAAAAAATTAATTTAAATGTACATCACCGAATTTTAGGTACCTTATTAGTTTCCAACATAGACTGTAATGTAAATAAAGCTTTATTATACATGAAATTGAATTTCAAACCTCAACTTTTCTTTTCCACCCATATATATCTCGCTACGATTTAGAGATTTTGGTTAAAAGAAATTTTTCCTACAATTATTGCTGTTTAATTAATTTTTGAAATTATTTATTCACATGAACTCTCTTCTTATAAAAAAAAAACCTCAAAACCGCCACTGAAAGAATTATTTAAGTATGCTAAAATTTCACCCGGTCAATAAGAAGTGTCATTATTAAACAATTAAAAAATCAATGTACTCCTCTTAATCTCGCTTATGACTATTTTCATCATAATTAGGGTTAGGACTAGTGGCAAAAAATATTTTACTCGAATGCGAAATACCTTATCCAATAAATTTGAAAAAACGAATTGTGTTGATTTGTTGATTTTCACCCACAAATGATATTAAATTTCCCACCGAAACATAATTACGCCGCTTACCACTTGACGCCACCATTCACCTGTCAGCTCAGAAATTGAGATTATATGTATAGCAAGCAATGACATATTCAGTTCAATATCATTTGATAACACCATCATTTCGATTTCCTAATGGGCACGATCTGACTAAAAATAGTTGGTTGAATAAATATACTTCCATTTTTCATCCCACTAGCGGCCAGAATAACATACCTTCACTATACATACTATTAGCGAGCTAAATAAGATACCCACGTTATTCCTCCCGCTAGCGGTACAAATAGCGACACCGAGGTGCAATCGCTATTTGTACCGCTAGCTAGCGGTACAAATAAGATACCTACACTATTTGTACCGCTAGCGGTAAAAATAGCCACAACGTTATTTTAATAGCTACTTATATCCCTCCAGATACTACAGTTCAGGAAATCGAATCTTTCTTTGAAGCCACGTCATCCCTATATCCCATCTGGAATTGTAAATTATTAATTGTTGGCGATTTTAATATGCCTAATCTTAAAAATTATGTTACTATGGGCATCCCAGATAGAAAATCAGCATTGCTCGTTGCATCTCAGGAACTTCACAATCTTACACAATATAATGATATACATAACATCAATTGCGGATACCTCGTTCTTGTTTTGGCAACTTTTCCCTGCGAAGTGTCTTCTAGTGATATCCCTATTTTGCCTGTAGACAAGTATCACCCTCCCCTGTTCTTGCGCTTTGAATCTCACTTGCGTCAATTATCTTCAAGTCATATAATGTCATTAAACCAAGCTACTAAACGCTATAGGTTTAAAGACAATGACTTTTCTAGTGTCGTTTCTTGTCTTGCCATGGTTGATTGGTCAACTTTATATTTAGAAAATAATGTTAATGTAGCTCTAGAAAAATTTTACACAATTCTATATGAAATTCTAGACAGGGAGATTGGTACTTGTCCTTCGTCTGGATATACTAATCAATATCCATCCTGGTTTACAAAGCAACATATTCTCGACCTACAACTCAAAGAAAAATACAGAAAAAAGTATAAAAGTACTCTCAATAAATACTACCTCAACGCCTTTATAGAACTTAGAGCAGATAATAAGTCCAATGCCCGTATACTGTACGCATCTTATCAGTCAAATATTGAAAATAATATTGTAAACTCACCTTCTACATTTTGGTCGCACATGAATAATTTAAATAGAACATCTAGAATTCCGGGAATAATGCAGTATGAAGACACTGAGCTTTCTACTCCTCAATCCATTGTAGATTCTTTCGCACATTTATTTAAAAGCGTTTACAAATCATCTAGATCAGACGTATCTAATCCTACTAATCCGCGAATTTACCTTGGAGATAGCTTCCAAATACCCAAAGAACAATTATTGTCAAATATCTGAAAATTACCAAACAAGCTCACTGCCGGCACTGACTTAATTCCTGGAAGTCTAATCAAAAAAAGTGCTGATTTCCTAATAGATCCGATTCATTACATTTAAAACCTTGCATTATCTACTGGAGTATTTCCTGATCTTTGGAAGAAGGCACGCATATGTCCAGCCTTTAAAAAGGAAATAGATCAGAGGTTACAAACTACAGACCAATTGACATTTTGCCAAATTTTTCAGAGGTTTTGGATATGTCATTGTGTGATCTTATCTGGCCTTATTTCACTCCAATCTTATCCACTTCTTAGCATGGATTTGTCCCACGACGTTCTACTACACGCAGAAAAAAGAACCCTATATTTTACTGAAAACCAAGTTAAATCTACTGATCTTCCAAGTACTTATATGGACAACACGGCAGTTCAGTAAATGTTACAAGTATAGGCAACTGAATATGACTATCATTTCTGGTTACCAGTGGCAATTCTCAAGTGGTGCTGACCTGCGGATCCGTAGATTTTACCGATCCAGTCCCTATTCTGCACGGATATTATTAGTAGCAGTGGGACTCCGATGCTGTTTCGAAGTCGAAAATCGAACGAACCTATCTTTCCAGCTCCACACGTTAGAAAAAGAGGTCCGTTCGATTTTCGACTGTCGACATGGTATCGGAGTCCCACTGCAGACTGCAGAGCTAACTTACGTTAATGGTATAGACTATAGTTAGTATAGTTTAGACTTTAGAGTCTTTAGACGGCACTATGAATTGTAAAAAAATATTGCTAAAAAATAATTAATAAATCAATACGCGGTTAATTCATAGATACATGTTCGGAAATACTTATAATTAATCGGTATTTGTAAGCTTACAACGCTTATAATACAATTGAAATTTCGCACGCAACAGGGGGGTTCGAACGCATAACCCTAAGCTCGCAAGTCGACTATCTTAACCACTACACTATTAAACAAGTAACGATCTGTGAAATAATCCCGAAATGCATTTGTAACTGAGGTGGTGACCTCGGTAACGACTTCTGAATACGCGCCCATGCCATCGCGCGTACAAGAAAAATGTTCTCGCATGTACCTCATATCCATACAAGTCAGCTGTGACAGGCTCGGGACACAAACACGTAGTGCTCCAATAATCTCTCAACTGAACACGATCTGTGAATAAGATGTGGCATCCAAAATAGTGTTATTTATTATAAAACCCCTTTATTGCTAAGTGTGAATATGGATTAATGTGACGACTGTCACAGAAATGTCAAAAATAAATGTTTTTTAGGTGATCCCATGAGGTACTGCAATCCATCCATTGCTGATGGCGTCATGAATTCATCCGGTGGTCCGCGCGGATCGGATCGGTAGCATGTACCGATCCTTCTGCAATGTTCACTGCACCACTATTGTAATCTCGATTCAGTGAATTTCACATATCTTACAGTATTTAATACTAGGGAATAGAGGTTCGATTTACTAAAGGATTACGCTTAATTCACCTTAACTTCACTGTGACAATTACGAAATGCTAAGTGATTTTGACATGTTCATATCCTCATTAAGAGCAGTTTTTACTGTTACGCTTATTAGAAACACGTTACATTTCTTGATAAGTAAATATAACATTTCTTTTTTCTGCGTGTACTTCGAACTTGCTATCTTTAATACAATTCGTTGAAAATTCTTTGACAAAACATCACCAAGTAGATGTCATATACACGAACATGTCCAAATCCTTTGATTGCATAAGTCATACTCTTATTCTTGAAAAAGTAAAAGTACTTGGCGTGCCTGGTAAAATTCAAAAACTACTAAATTCTTACTTAAGTGGCCGAGATCACATAGTACAATACAATGGGCATTCATCAGTGCCTTTTATCCCCATCTCAGGAGTCCCTCAGGGCTCTAACCTTGGTCCACTGCTATTTGTTATATATATATATAAATGGCGTTGAGATAGTGTTAAGTGTATCTATTCTTTTCTACGCTGATGATGCTAAACTTTTATATCCTATTGATAATGTAAGGGATTGCATAATATTGCAAAAGAACCTCGACTTATTTGTTAAGTGGTGCGCTGAAAACTTACTTGACATCAACGCCTCAAAATGTAAAATAATGTCATTCACACGCAAAACCACGCCTTTTTATTTCCAGTATGAGATTGATTGTTGCGTTCTAGAAAGGGTGAAGTTTACGCGAGATCTAGGTATCATAGTTGATGACTCCCTACGTTTCAACATTAACATTGATTACGTAATCAGAGAAGCCAATAGGGCCTCAGGATTTCTAATCAGGTCTTGCTGTTCGTTCAAAAATCCCCTTGCGATTAAGACTTTATTCTATACGCTTGTTAGATCTAAACTGGAATACGGAACTGTAATTTGGCAACCATCTGTAAAATACCTCTGTGACTTCATTGATAGACGTCAAAAGAAATTCCTTAAATTTCTTAACTGGAAGGTTAATGGCCAAACTGTGCCTCCGGGATCAGATTATATCGAGCTCTGTGATAAGTTTGACATGTGTACATTGCAAGATCGTAGAAATGTACAAAATATGATGTTCTTTTTAAAATTAATAAAGGGTTATATCGACTGTCCACATTTATCATCACAAATTCCATGGGCAGTACCCCAATATGATTCTCGTTCAACAACACTACCATTCTACGTCAGAAACTTCGCTCAATGTAAGACGCCTATAAATAAAATGTGTATGATGACAAATAATATTTTTAAATCTAATGCGTCGCTGGATTTATTTCATATGTCATTAACTAATCTACGAACTGCTATTGAGGCTTATGTCTAGCCCTACTGATATTTTCTTTAGCTAATTATCTCTAAGCTTATTTACCTACAATTATTATTACTATTCTTACTTAATTCTTAAGATAAGTTATCCTGTAATTGGTCTATGACTGTTGGATAAGTAAATTAATAAATAAAAACTGAAATAAATTCTAAGGCAATAATTAATTCGGAAAAAACTCTAGTAAGTTTAAGATATATTCAGGAGTTTTAAAAACATACAAAAATAATTTAATACGAGAGAATATTTCTAAACATTGAAAACGAAACGTAGATTTTTATACATTCCATACACAAAATGTAGAAGCTTTCTAAGCATTTTTAAAGGTTTTAGAAGAATATATTTTTTTTTCTTAGGAAAACTAAAAATGATTTTGTTGTGAAAAAATATATAACTAACAAGATTTTCGAAATAGAGTCAGGAAGATTTTGAAAATTGAAATTGCTTGAAATGATATCATTAAAAAAATTAATAAACATTTGGATTGATTCTTTAATTCAACATTTTGGCTAAGAGTTTTTTTCTTCATCAACTGAAAAGTCTTACTTGGTTAAAAATTCAACTCTTATTTTGTAAATTCCTTTTTTAAGTCCTTTAGTCCTTGCTAGTTCTTTAAGTCCTTTTCAGATATATAAAGATATAAACAAATTGTCAAGCAGTAAAAGAAATATATTAATGTATATAATGTGCATGAGTTTCGAAATTAAGCTAGTAATGACACTATTCATACTTTTGGACTAGGAGTGTGCAATTATTTAAGAATAATTCGGAGAAATGCAATTGTTTCAGAAATAAATCAAATGTACGATGTTAGTCAATAAGTTTTCAAATGTAGCCAAATTTTAGCTTCTGGAATTTTCCAAGCTAAGTAAAATATTGCACCAATAAATTAAACCTACTGCAGTGGGTTTCAGTAAATTATATTTTTAAAAATTTCATAGCATTTCACATAAAATTGAACATGCATCCTTTAATTTAAAACTTTTTAAGTGAAATAGCATATCGTTGAAATCAATATATTTCGCAGATTTCGAATATTATATTTATGAATTACCAAGTGCTAAATTGAAAATTTTATATTCCGCATTTTAATCCTCATCGACGGCAGCAGTTCGGTTGAGTGAGGGGAAGCCGTGATCATTGTTCGCAGGTACCCAGGGCGTAATTAACCATCGTCCTACGTAATCACCATGCGGGATTTCCCTAGACTCAAAAGTGTAAAGGCATAAGCAGGGCAATAAACAAATCTGGCGCCAGTCAGGTGTTTGGCAAGACCTTTTGGCGCGTGTGCAACGTCCACTTCGCAACTTTTCATCCGTATATCGCCTCTGATGAATGGGCGGGTATACCTGTGATCTTGAGATTAGTATCTATTTCGCCTACTATTCCTTTTTACTTATTTGTACATTGTAATGTGTAGATTGAAAATTTCTCAGTAACTAGTGTTATAAAGTTTTTTTATTGTAAAATATATACATGTACTGAAGATTTGCCGCCAATATTCATAAAAAAATATGTGTTTGATAATCCGTATTATATAAGAATATTCATACACGTATTCTTATGTACTATAGAATACATAAGCATTGTTGTATAAGATATAATGATTTATTTTTTTATAAATACTTGAAGATACACAAATTAAAAGAGTTGGCAACTTCACGTAAAAAAACGGGGGTGAAACCAAAATACCCTCAATATTCATAATAACACTGCATATACTATAATGACATTAATCAAATCAAAATTCGTGGAACATTTTATCATATATGATACATTTTTGATTATAATAATGATTGATACATAATATACATGCAATAATGTATGAATAATTCACTATGGGCACATTGTTAAATGAATTCCTAAAAATTATAAACAATATAATTGTTTACAAAATGAATTTAAAAAAAAATTAGAAAAACACCTGGAGATATTGCCGAGATGAATCGAGGGGTATCTTCAGTTTTTCGATAGGACGTATAGTTTTATTTATAATGAAGGATCAATATTCAAATCTATATGTTGTATGGCGTAGCGTGAAAGAGTGAACGTGGAGGGGCTAAGAACAATGTTTAAGCTAACTGTTTTTCATTATTGCAAATTTTTTAAAAATTGTGATACCTTAGGGTACGTTATGCTTTAGTAATTATTTTGTATTTATTTTTCCATTATTGTTAAATAAATTCCTAAAAATTATAAACAATATAATTGTTTAAAAAATGACCTTTTTAAAAAAATTAGAAAAACGCCTGGAGATATTGCCGAGATGGATCGAGGGGTATCCTCACTTTTTCGATAGGGCTTATAATTTTATTTATAATGAAGGATCAATATTTAAATCTATATGTTGTATGGCGTAGCCTGAAAGAGTGAACGTGGAGGGGCTAAAAACAATGTTTAAACTAACTTTTTTCATTATTGCAAATTTTTTTTTAATTATGATACCTTAGGGTACGATATGCTTTACTAATTATTTTTTATTTTTTATCCATCAACTTTAAAAAAAGGAAATGAAATAAAGTACATATAATAATTTTTCTGACTGTATAGTGTATAGAAAGAATACATTAACCATTTGTTAATTGTT
>CAKNWT010329754.1:0-14668 GCA_932066315.1 Andricus coriarius | reverse complement strand
CCCCCCCCCCCCCCCCCCGACACTTTGGAGAGTGAAGTGCCAGCGGAACGTGATGCGCGGCGCAACCTAAATGTAAATATGACAATGGTGGGGGAACAAAATTACAGTTATTCGAGCACACATGTCATGAGTAATGGTGCACAAAATTTGCGGAATTTAAATAAAATGTAAATCTTATAGATGTTATAAAAATGTATGTAAGAATAATCGATGAAATTTCGGTACAAAATAAAATATCAGACGGCGCGAAATGAGTGACAGGCGGAATATGCATGCAGGTTTTCAGGAACTTACCGAATTTTGACGGTTCATAACACAATTAGATTAGGATTCAACGCACAGGACAAAGGATTATGCGAACAAAATTTTTCGAAAGTTCGGAGCACAAATGACGCGCGAATGGTTTTGCCACTTTGATAGACTGATTCGCGCATTTAACGATACTAACCGCCGTTTCCGGGGTGATCACGATGCTGCGTGGGACTTCGTGCTGTATGAACTGGAATCGGTAATTCTTCCTTGGAAGCAAGTGCGAAGGCGCGTGGCTCCCATTGACAGTTAAAGCGCGACGTCATCCGGGAAGACGTTAACGTTGTGCCCCTCGGCGAGTGGGAGGTTAGAGGAAATTTCCTCTTCGTTGGGCATTGGAGCGAGCCGCTCGGAATCCAAGGGTGATGCCGGCTCCGTGGTGGGGACCGACAACATTCTATGTTCATCCCTCTGTGCCGCACGTGGTCACGTAGCCGTTGTTCCTGGAAGCGAGGGTACTCTCGGGCGTGCTATAGGAAAGGTTAACCCTCTCGATCTTTGTGATACGCGGCTTGGTGGTAGGACGGGTCGTCCTCCTCTGGAAGACTACCTTCAGCTCGTGGTCTTCTTCGGTGTGGCTAGTGGTAGGCAATGGATCCCTTGGTGCTGGTTTGCTCATACTGGTTGATGCCAATGACGTGCAAGCGTTCTGCTGCAGGGGCGTCATTGGTGCTGTATCTGGTGAGATGTCGTAAACCAAACTCCAGCTCTCTCTCTCTCCATGGATGCTAGTGTTTCTCGTAATGTGATGAAAGTCGGAAACATCTCTCTAGCGTTCTTGGAACGATACTGCTCATGCGGTCTTTCCGCTTAGTTATGCTGTCTGCGATAGCGGAGTGTTGGTGCCGGTGTGGAAGGTGGTACCGTGGTGGGGATTTCCGAATGCTTGATTCTGATTGATCGCTGCGGTAAGGAATTAAATCCTTGACGTGAAAGAGTCTATTCATAGCCCCTTTTGCGTCTTTCAGATCAAATGATGGGTCCTTTTCTAGCACCTTGTCGCCTAGTTCTTGAGCCCATTTCCTACGTCGCAGGTTGTGGTGTGCTTGTTGTTTTTGGAAACTCCTTGCGGTCTAGCTTCGGGCTAATTCGATGGCGGCGTGGAGTTTATTGAGGCGTTGTTGTTTCTTTTCTTCAGATGGTAGCAATGTTATTTTTTTAGTGTCATCGTGTACTTCTTAAAGCACTCTTTGCTGATCGCAAAGTGGTACGCAGATCTTCAACTGTTCCCTTTGAACGTAGTCGCTAAAGTCCAGAGTATGCAGTATATGATGGTAAAGACGGTTATTGAGAATGCAATACTCTGAATTTTCGGCGGTATTTGATCTGGAAGGTAAGGAGGGTAAAATGGTATATTCCTCGAGATGACATGCTGTGTAGCAGTGTGCAATTAATAAGTTGAAGTTGCAGATTAAATGTAGGACCCTTTTATCATTTTCCCCGTCCTCTTAACGAGAAGGAACGTGACCGGCTTTTTCAATGGATTTTCGCGTGAGTCTTATCACTGACACGAAGTACACTTGTGTTGAAGTCGATGTGGCGCCATCGCCGGACGTTTACCGGTACTTCTTAGCCAAATTGCCCAAAACATTAGGAACACGGGAATACATTGCAGTTTGGAGGGCCTGGTCGGAGCTAAGCGAAGCGGAAACGTTAGAGCGTGCGCGCCTAAGCCAGTACCTATAAACCAGGTAGCATGGTGTAAGTCAGATTTGCGGGTGTGGCAGATCGTCGGCGAACGAGGCGAGTGTCGTCTCCTGAACGTGTCTCTTTCAGAGAGCGGTGAGCGGTACGGTGCTGACGGTGAGAGAGAGGGGGAGGGAGGCGATTTTCAAGTTTAGGACGAGGCTGTGGTCACTAGTATAGGCGACCTTGAAGAGACATATGCTGATCTTGTTTTGCGGGCTCGTTAAATGGCTCTGTAGGTCATTCTCCACTACAAGTCGCTCAGGGGCCATCGTTTAATCTATCTCTCTTACTCCTTCGTTGTTGACAGAACGAGAAATATAGTCAAATTTTTGGTTGTTTGTGCTGATCAGAATGATGAAAAATGAGTAAATCAAGTAATAATTAAGGGTATTCAGTTTAAAACTGTCCATCAAGTCGCCGTGAAAAATTCCACCAGCATCCAAAATGTGAAATTACTGGTTCTGAGTGGGTTTAAGCCTCATGTAATCCGAAGTTACAGAACCTAACTTATAAAGAAGCATTTAAGAGCCGATATGTAATTTGTTGTCATCATTTTCGACCTGATGATTATCGTTGCAGTACACAGCTAACCTGCTGATAATAAAATTGATCTCGAAGAAAAAGATAATTCGTCCTCTCATGCATCACTGAAAGTTAGGCCGTTAACAGCCAATTTGTCTCCTATGATTGAGCGGTTGGGTGCAAGAACGGCCTACTGGCATTTTCCGTAAGGTCGAATCCCCAGTCCAAAAAAGTCACGTGACTAAGATGCTCGCGCAGCTCGCGATATATCTCCCGGTAAAACAGTGCAATACACAATGACAGATTGACAGCCGAAAGCTGGGATAGGAGAAGAGTCAAGTGTTGGAAGATCGTGAAAGCTTATGCAGGTACATATATCTATTTTTTATTAAACAAATCATGAGATTGTTTAATGAAGTAAAATTTGGTATTTTATTTTGGTAGTGCTTAAAGGCAAAAGAGTGTTAGGATGATAGTACTAAAGTTTTTGATTTAATTTTAGGTTATGTTTATATTTACAATGTTACAATATATACTGTAGGTGACTATATTAAAAATCGCCAATGAGTTTAAATCCAGCACTTGGCTCTAAACTTCTATGAGGCACTACACTGTCAGAAATATGTTAAAAATTCAACCACTTTGCAACCACTTTTGTGGTTGAAATCTCGTTCATCCATGGAGTTGAAATAAAATTTATCCAAATGTAGTTAAAAATTCAATAAGACGTTTGCGCATACACAATGCACCCTCATACTTCTGTCCAGGCCAGACACCAACGAGACAAAGTCCCACGAGGAGTTATTTCGTACGTTTGTGTCGTGAGATCCACGAAATTAATAAAGGACATATAATATTCAGGAAAAGAAGAATACAAAAGGTACGTTGGATTAATATTATCATAATGGGAAAATTTGATTCAGACTATTGGTACTGACTGCTGTATGCTTTTTTAGGTTATTTTTATAAAAATGAGTGTTGAAAACTTTGATTGGGCGCGCAACTCATTATGGTAATGTAATTCCAACGGACCTTTTGTTTTTGTTCTTCAAAGCTGGTTATTTTCCTAAATATTATATGCGCTTTGTTAATCTCATGGATCACACGACACAAACGTACGAAATAACTCACTGATTCCTTATCAGAATTCTTTCGGTACAGTTAGTGAATTTCAAAGCACAGTATTTTTCAGGAATCTTGATGGGTTTTCTTTAAGATTTTTGAAAAATTAAAACTGCTTTGAAATTCACTAATTGTGCCGAAAATTTTTTTTTCTATACTGAAATTTCAATTACATGTGGTTGAAAATTCAACCAGATATTTCTAACAGTGTAGGTAATCGAATTAACCCATAAGGGTGAGAAATTTAATATGCACTTAGATTTCATTCAAAATAATCAGAGCAATAAAAATAAAAGCAGCACGAGCATATTTAAACAAATCTAAAACAAATTAAAACAGCTTTACGTATATTGGGAATATATTTACAAATTTAGAGAATGCAATAAAAGTTATGAATTTCAAAAAAGGATTCAAAGTACCTCTTATTGTGCTGCAACTGCCCAGTTTTATTCTTTATTTTTAATTAGTGCAAAATAAACAAAAAATACTAGAGAAATGTTGCAAAAATGGGGTTGACAAATACGAGAGTACTGTAAAACATGAAATTCATTTTTTTTCTTACAATATTAACCCATCAGCTGCGGAATTTTTTTCTGTCACGGATCTTTAACTCACTTTCGATGTTTCAGCTATATTACTTTGAGCAACTTAAACTAATTAGCTAATTTAACTAATTACTTAAATAACTAATAGTTTGACAAAATAATTAAAACTTGACTGATTTAACTACACTGGAGTCTCGCTTTATCAGGTCCCGATATATCATACAAGGTAGTGCAAGGGGACGAGAGAGAGGCGCTTGAAAGGTCAGCGGCCTTGCGATGGTTACGGCTCGGCTCTATAAGAGGCCACGAGCAAGAAGGAGAAGAAGATAGGTTTAGAGAGTCCCGATTTATCACCGAGGCCATTGAGGGTACCCTCGACACTGATGATAAAGCGGGACTCCAGTGTAATTTAAGAGATAAAACGCGTGTTACCATACAGTACCGTTAGCAGCTGATGGGTTAATTCGAGTACCTAATGCCTCATAGAAGTTCAGAGCCCAGTGCAGGATTTAAACTCAGTGACGATTTTTAATATAATCATAAACAGTATATATTATAACATTGTAAATATAAACATAACCTACAATTAAATCAAAAACTTTAGTACTATCATCCTAACACTCTTTTGTCTTTAACCACTTCCAAAATAAGATAAAAAATTTTACTTCATTAAACAATCTCATGATTTGTTTAATAAAAATAGATATATGTACCTGCATAAGCTTTCACGATCTTCCAACAATTGACTCTTCTCCTAACACAACTTTCGGCTGTCAATATGTCTTTGCGTATTGCACTGTTTTACCGGGAGATATATCGTCAGCTGCGCGAGCATTTTCGTCACGTCACTTTAGTGGACTGGACATTCGACCTTACGGTGTGCACATCAGTTACAGAAACTGTCTGAAAATGTGAAGGCAGCTGAGTTCGACGGGGACTTATACAATCTGCGTACACTTCAGCTACACCAAGCAGAGTTCAGGAAGTTTTAACTGAAATTCGGTTGGATTGTGGAGTGACGAAAACAATAAAAAATTGTTTAAAAGAAGCAGCCGACCGTATTACGGGTGACTCGGAGAAGGTCTGCGTTCTCATGTGGGATGAAGTTGCCCTGAGGCTTCACGTGCAGTATTGTGCAGAAAGGGACAAAGTTTTAGGCCTTGAGGATTGGGGTTGTAAACGAACGTGCAATTATGCGGATCACGCATTAGTTTTCATGCTGCGGGGAGTCAAGAGTGCTTGGAAAATCGCGCTAACGTACAACTTTTCCGCTGGACAGACAACGTATGAACAACTGACGTGTTCAATTAAAGAGGTTGTATGAGCTGTCACATAAGCAGGTTTCGTAGTCGCAGCAACTGTGTGTGACCAAGGCTCCTCCAGTATGAAGGCTATCAAGTCCTTGCAGGCAGAAACTGATAAAATTCGAGAAGAGAAAGGAATTGTGAAGTGCACATTTTTTCTTATGCTACTAGCTTCATTATTTTTCAAGTACTTTTATTTCAATTACCAGAGTATACTTTTTTACAGATTGGACGATCCTCATTGACGTCAAAATTGTTCCTTTGTACGATCCGCCCCACTTATTGAAGTGTGTACGGAATAATTTTATAAACAAAGATATTGAAATTGATTACGGTCAACCGAATTTGAAGGACAGAAGGTTTGCCTCTTGGAAACACATTGTCACGGCATATGAAATTGAGATTTACTCGGACCTTTTGGAAAGAAATGTGCCAGATTTGACGGAGCAGCATATCTACATAGATAAAATTAAGAAAATGAGAATGAAGCTTATGATGCAAGTCTTCAGCGGTCAAATATTTCGTTTTGTCGAGCTCCTAGCGAAAGCAGATAAGAATAATTTTTTGTTCAATGTACTATTGTGATGTAAATTCAGTGCATATGTTTATGTAATAAATATCCTTCAAATATGTTTTAAAATTAAAGAAAAAAACGTTGCCCTTGTGTCAATTGCAAACTGTTTACTATTCCTTATTTCCCATTTTAATTCCATTTTTTGTTTTATTATTTTCAATTGATAAACAACATTTTTCGCTGTCTCTCCGATTTGAAATAAATTTTCCATCCTTAAAATCCTTTACTTTTTTTTCAGGAATGATTCATACCAAAATTGGGGCTCTAACGTTGCCTTTTTCGGGGATTATTACGGCCTTCATCCTTCAGTTGATGTACGCAATCGGAGACGGGATGAATGGCGTTAGTTCTGGAGACAAGCACCCTAAAGGCATTTCTTGGTCCGAAGGGTCTTACCACAACGAATTTTTTAAGAGCGCGAGGCGAAAATTGAAAAGCATGCGGTTTGTTCATCTTGAGAGTCGAAAGCCTATTAACACCAATATTCCGTGCTTACAGAACTTGATCGATACTTTATAAAGATTTAAATTACACTGTAGAAAAACGCGCACGATTTCAGATCCAAAAAACCGACAATGCTATTAATTCGAGGCTATATTTAAATCACTGATAATAACTAGTTTAACCTCTAAGCAATATTTGCCAGACGAGGTGGATGACAAAGAATTAGTCCTGGAAGATGAGAGCCATGATTTAAATGAAGGTGATGAGCAACGTAAAATACCAGAGAACAGTAGCATGCATAGACACCCAGGTGACTTAATTAGAGCGTTGCAAAGCCAACTGCCTTCAATTAAATCATGCTGACTGTGTAAGTGCATTCCAAAAAAGTCGTCCTGGAGGAGTAATGGAACTGTTTTTCGGGACGTGCATTTGCATGCCGAATGATTTCTGGGTCGAATTTTCACTAACAGTATCTCGCACACCAAGTTGGGACGTAAATCTGAAAGCATACTTCGAAGCAGGACAAACCTGTATTAACAGAGTTTTCAAAGGGCGCATTGCGCCTAAAAATCCTAATTGACTGTGTTTACCGGTCAAACTTGCTTATCAGTGCTTCTTTAAAACCATCCTGAAAAATAAAAGACCTTCGACCACAACCGAACCGAACCAAGCAAAAATAAACATATCGGAAATAGAAGCGAAAGAATGTAAAAAAAATGTACCGAAAGTACCAATCTAACCCCAAGCGAAACAACTTGTGCTTCACGCAACGACAGTTCAATCCGAAGTTTCAATAGAGGATTCGGAGGTCCAAGAAAATGCACTCCATACCCCTGAAATTGAATTCGATTTAGTGGACGAAGAAATCGACTTCAGCAATGTGGAGTTCATTATCTTTGAAGATGAACACGATGCAACATAATTTGACAACACTTGAGAAAAAAGCACATAAATATAAAGCATGTGACTGCTGCAATTTCCATGTTACAATGCAAAATTAAAGTCAAATCGTTAACTCAAAATGTACAATCTTCTCCGTAAATAACAATCTTGAAGTTCAATGCTATGCTTAATATTTCTTTTTTAAAAAAAAAAGGTTCTCAAGGTTTTGAAGAAGAATATACCGAAAATCGATTAACAGCTTTTACATATTTTATAATAATATTAATTTTAAGAAATAAATGCACACAATTTATACTTTTGCTCCTTTGAACGGAGAAAATAATTTTATCGATGTAAACATTGATGTTTTAAAAAAAGATTAAAAATTTATGTGTACGGATGCGAACTCAAAATCTTTGAGCGGTGGCCGACAGGCGCTCACGTGGCCACCCGTCGAAGCTAGGGTACATCGGCGCCGAGTGTCCCTGACCGGCTTGTCCGCGGCAAGACACCAGCCCGCCGGAACGACCCCTAATCGACGGCCTGTTCCCGGAGTGTGGGGACCAAGGCATCTTCCTATCCCGTACCTGACCTGAACAGACCGCGGGGCGGGAACTTAGCCCCCCCCCCCCTCCACTTCGCAAGCGTTACAAATCTGCCCCGAGACACAACGCCAACTCACTAACTTATTATTGCAGATCCGCTACTTGCAGACGGCGATGCATTAAATAGATTCTTTAATTTTTGGATAAAAAGAAATAGGTACATGGAAATCAGCTGATTTCTCTCCAAGTTTTGTTTGCTTGAGTTTTGGGTTTGTCATGTTTTAAATGGGTTTTCAATAAAATAATATTTTTGTGTTGGAATTTCGAAAAACTTGTAAAGGTAATTGTTTGAAAAACTTATACACACAACACTTGGAGAGAAATCAGCTGATTTGCATGTGCTTGTCTCTTTTCATCAAAACATTGAAAAATCTATGCAATGCATCCCGTTATTCTTCCACAATTATCTTTAGCTTAATATATTTGCGCAATGAAACTCATTAAATTTGCTATTTAGAAAAAAGGAGCATTTAAATTACCGCCATTAGGAGATTTTTCCGCTGACGGAAAGATCTCTATTTTACAACTCATGATTCGCGCAAATCCGCAGGCTGCACGCTGTACGTGTGCCAAAAGTGCGGGAAACGCGTTCTGCGTGTTACTGAGTGGTATTGCGGGTTTCTGCTAGGCGCGTGATTATATCGTTTCTCGTGAGGTGTCCGCACCGCTTGGAAATTATTATTAGTATTTTTTCTTAATAATTAATTTAGCAATTTTTGCTTTACTTATTACTACATTTTTGTATTTATATGAAAGCCCTTTATAAAATAATTCGTTAATTCTATAATGCGCGGTCATATTTTCTGAAATTAAGGCAAGCTTATTGCCATCAACTTGCACCCAGTAATATGACACATTCTTTTAAATCCAGTAATTCCAGTAAAAATTACGTCACGCTAAATGATACAGAATTGCCATGATTGATGACATTTTTCGGTCGACAGCCAATCACAACGCTCCAAATAAAAATTTGGTCTACGTTGGCATCACTGCAACAGTGCTCATCGCCCTAGACACTCTCGCAGCAGTAATTTTCATGACATCACACCAGTACTTCCAGTACTCCCAGTCAATTTTCGAACACAGTCAAGACAATACAACACTCACACACATAAGAATCATACACATCGCCACACGCGATGCAAATTTACAAAATATGACCAATACACAGCTTACTTTGTTACACTGGAACTGCTCGTTTCCTTTACTCGTAAAACCTGTTCCAACTCAGAAAATCTGGCTGGGTTGAAAAGTCTGACGGGACGAAATGTAGGTAGAGCAAAACGAGACCTCACAAACTAATTCCATACAAATATTAAAATATATATACATATACTTTTGAAATCAGAATTCAGATACTCATTTCACAACATAACATTGCATTTAAGCGAAGAAAATCACGGGCCAGATAACGAAAAAGGATCGAAAAATGGAAAATTCTACATACCCTGGATTAAAGCAGTTGTCACCATTCCCAACATCCACTGAGAAAGCAGGATTTTGAATTTCAGTAACAGGAACAGAGTATCTACACAGAATCTAAGCATTTAGCTCGAACACTAAAGTTGCGCTCATTAGCGATGCTGCAGTATCTTCACCAGTCTCTCATGACCGAGATGTTCTGGCAGCCAGTATATTACACTGACGTATCCTTTGAGCGAGTTATTCGTCCTTCGCATGACATTAAAAGGTCACTTTTATCCATAGGTCAAACCATGTGCTAACGTAAAATATCCTCCTCACTCAGAATCCACGGTCAAAAATGTGTTTCAATTTGATAAACAAAAGTTGATCTTGAAATGACCTTGCTACTGACCTGATGGGATCAAACAGACCC
Source organism: Andricus coriarius (assembly GCA_932066315.1). NCBI lineage: Eukaryota > Metazoa > Arthropoda > Insecta > Hymenoptera > Cynipidae > Andricus > Andricus coriarius. The sequence continues at coordinate 4,835 of CAKNWT010329754.1, read as the reverse complement.
CGGATTCAGATTCCACGACCAGAAAAACGTATAATAATCGTGGTTTTCTCCACTGAAACGTTTTTTCCCAATTTGACCTTGGAATGACCTAGGCCCTCACCTTATGGGATTAAACAGAACCCGGATTCAGATTCTGCGACTTAATTAATAATTCGCGAAATAATAATTCTGCGACTTAATTTTTTAAAAATTGAAGTTTAATCTTTATGTGATTTATTGCTGTGAAAAAAATTCGAATAATAATTAATTAATCTGTTCACAACATAAAAAGCATTAAACTATAATTTTCATTCAAACATTCAAATAATTTGCACTTTATATTTTTGTTAAATTTGAACTTCCAAAAAAATGTCTTCTAATTTATTATGGATCATTTTTCTATAGAACTCGTAGTTTTATGTTTTAATTGTAAAAAATAACATTAACTATAAAAAAATTAAATTCGTGGAAAAAGACACTGAAAATACATCTGTTTCAATGCTATTTAAAAGAAATTAAAAATTAAATTAAAGTAACTATATTTGTACATTATGTTGCAATACCTGCATAAGCAGTCCCAGACGACGAACATAAATAAATACAATATGCATTTGATATTATAGAGTGCCGCTCGCGTAAGCCGCGACTAGATAGTTTTCGATTCGAGGAAGAAAACTACATTTTTCTATCAGCTTCCGTAAAACACTAGCTGGGGCATTGAGCAAATATTGAAGACACGATAACCATAATACATTCACTTTTTAATGTAATTACCAGTTACATGCAAGATTTCGATCCGGCCTCGAATCACAAACAATATATTTTAGTTTTGCATTTTCCTCATTAAATCATTGTTATTGTAGAAGATTTTGGTTGACACTAGAGTTTACATGCTTTATTCTATAACTCAACATGATAGGGCGGGTTTGACCTACTGGAGTGTTATCGACTTCTTCTCGGGTCAATGGAATAATCGTGCCGCTTTCCATGTTTATTTTTATACGTCTTATAATGCGATTAATATATTTATATATTCCAATAAAAACATGATGAGTCTTCAATACTGCGAAGACATCACCATCAGATGTTGATAATACAATTTGTTCTTTGGTTGGCACAGGCCTATATAAAGACTTTCTTGTAACCATTTTGATTTGCCTGTTGGAAGGAAAAGTGTATCTTCGAAGTTCGAATATCAGGTGCGGTTTCCTAAGGGGCGTTATTCGAATATGTTGAAGTTCCTCAAGTCCACATCCTTTGCCGTCAGAAGAAGGAAGTCTTACAGGAGAAGCAATGTACCTGATAGCGGGAGACCTGGACCTAGCACGAAGAGGAAGCTCAGCCGGAAGAAGAGGCCTCTCAGGAGAGTTGTGTCTGTCCAAAGAAGAAGGAGAAGAAGCAGGCCCGCCACGAGGAACGCCAGGAATAGGGTTGCCATTAGGCAAACATTCGAATCCTGAACTTAACTCTGCAATAAGAAAGAGACCATTTCTATTTTAAAGATGGTGTTTTGTGGACTCCCTGTAAAAAAAGCTGACAAACAATGTTAAGGGCAATGAAACAGAACACGAAAGATTCACAGGACATATGCAGATACCTAATTTTGAATTGGCGATCCTCATAATTTCAGAGTTAGCTTATTTATGTTTCCTGATGGTATTTTTTAATAAATAATAGATTTAATGCTTTCACGATGATTCATTATAATAAAAGGAGGTATTTCGGGTTTCAATCGTGTGCGACACTACGAATCTTGCCGATGTTTCGTGAACATTGCAGTTCACTTCTTCAATTTGGGATGCTGATCCATTTCAAAGTTATTTACAAATCAAAATTCGCCAACTTGTTTAATTTTAAATGTTTATACTTTAAAATCATAGAAAATTGAAAATTTTTTGAAAATAGATCTATAGTAAGATGTTCCAGATGTGAGGTGGTCCAATATAACGAATTTTCGTATTTTGACCATTTCGTCCCGGAAACTGAATCTTCATAGTGTTAAAATTCTTGTGTATACTGTGTAACAAAACAAAATTTTAGGCATCCTTATTTAAATTATTATTTTATGTTTAAAGCGACATTTGTTCTCTCGTCACGTGGCACGACACTCCAAGGGCATATGTATGTTAATTTTAAGAATGAGGATTATTTCATAGGGTATTTTTGTTTGTTATTTATGACCTTGCCTCATCGCTTTTCTCAACGAGGGACAACGAGGGATTTCGGAATTCTGTAAGGCCGTCAGAAAACTCGAATTTGCTCGCTGTCATCACCAAAATTAAGAATCGAGATTCGTATTTTAATCTGGTTCCGGCCTTTCCGTTTGCTGTCTCTAGTAGTCCCGGAACCTGGCTGGAAAGTTTGGATGCATCCAGGACCATGGATGACTCCGGATCACTTTCCCTAGGCTTTGGGAATGAACTTAGTCGCCTTGGAACGATAACTTTTTCTGCACCAGTAATTCTTATGAAGGAGGAAGCCCTCACATCCCCTAACACGGGTCCTCCGCGCTACGGCACTGGACCGAGATTTCAGCCTACTTCATACTCCCGCGATGAGGATGAAAATCTGGTCTCTTTAATCCTAGATTTGTTGTCGTCTGCCAATGCGGACACTCGCTCCAGAGTATGGAGACAGCTTCCAAATCTACCGGAAATACTTTGGATCTACGCTGTAGATATTTTTATTTAATTACAGGCCACCAGTTGAGCCGCCCCTGCATCTTTATTTTAAACGGGCACCACCACAGGGGAGAGCGAGACGAATTCCAAACCGACCAACCCCACGACAGCGCCGAGGAAGCAGCCAATCAGCGCCGCACCGGAGACACTCGTCTAGTCCTCTTTCGTTCGGGAGCCACGAGCCGAGCGATAGTCGCGACTTTCTTTGTCACTTAGTCACTTTAGTCACTTTCTTTGTTTTTGCTATCGTGAAGTGCCGCAATAATGTTAAATTAAGTATAATCAGTTAACTTCTTAGGTGAGGTAAGGTCCACAAAATGAAGTCAACAAAGCCACGGATCCTCATGTTCAGAGTTTTGAGTTTTGTGATTAAGTACCGCTTTGTGGAAGCAATAGTTTGAACATGAGGAACCCCGCGAGTTTCCAAGGTCAGCGGTTTTACTTATTCTAAATTTTTGATTATAGCATGTAGAGAAATCGGTATCAATTCGGGCCTCTCCTTTTGTTTTCGCCACGGTCTTAACAATGAGTGGTGTTCAGTAACCCTTCTACTATATTGTACCTTGTTCGTGCTTCTTTTCAAGACGCCATGTTGGTCTTATGTCCTATTTCAAATGTACCCGTAAATTAACTTTTTCAGGTGGTCTATTTGCCTGGAAAATTAATTCAGAACACTTACAATTTTCGCTTTTCTGGACACCATGTTGGCCTCGTGTCACAAGATTTTGGAGTTACCGTTAAAATCCACTCTCTCTCGATTTTGCTATCGGGAACCTAACCTCACTTTAGTAAATCTTCGCGTGTAATAAATTTTGAGATTACTCTAGCTTTAGTTAGTAATTAAATTAAGTACGCTCTCGCATGAGCCCTTGGAGTATTGGCCGAACAAATTAGCCTCTTTCTTATCCGCTTCCTTGAGGGATAATTTACTTTAATTTAATATTTTTACGGGTTAATCGGGCGGGAATAAATGTGAATATCAAATTTGATAGAAGACTAGTTTTTGAATTATTTACGAGTAAGATTCGCATTTTTGCCTAGAGATCTTTCCAAAATGGGTTGAAACACCCCCTCTACCAACAACTTTAACCAAAAGGGCTTTCCGTGAGTTACAAAAAATTTGAATTCAATATGCCGTTTTGAGATATCACGATGTTAATAAACCAATGAGTCTAAGCGTAAATGCTTCTCAAAATGATTCTGGAGCAGTTTTTCTACAAGAAAATTCATCCGTCACATATGGAAGTGAAGCTCTCTCGAAAACAGAACTTAGATATGCCAAAATTGAGAGCAAATCATCAAATTTTGCATTTGCACGTCAAAAACTTACAATTATTTCAAAAATTCTACATATATAGATATATTATAATACTATTATATTTACCAACAGACATAAGTATGATGTCCACGATGAAGACCAGAGCACAAACGACCCTCATTCTTTCGAACCTGAGGAAAAACTGTTTAATGTATTAATACGAAATTTGATCAACATTGTAACAGAAGAATTTCTGGTGCTTAACTACACATTAGATAATATCTTATAGTTGTTATCTCACATATTACTGGCGTCAAGCTTATTTGTCTCAGATATTTACCTTTCATGAGAGTATAATGTAGTCGTCCAAATTTTTTATCTCTAGTTTTTAAAGGTTCTTTCCTTTTCGACACCTGTAGAGTCCAAAAATCATAACATTTTGTCGGTGTCTGTATGTCTGTATGGTTACATAAATATTGTAGCCACGCAACATTTAAAGGATTTCTCCAATTTAATCAGCCTTCGATAAACTTTTTAGGTACCCAACATACACGTCGAGTTTATTAACCAGATATTTCCGACCAAAATAAAAAACAAATGCTGAGCATTTTCAAAACTTGAAAACAAATTTCGATAAAAATTAAAAAAAGCGATCTACTTTTCAACATCAAAAATTTGTTTGTTCTGATAGATTGAAAAATGGCATTCAAAATCTTTACTAGATACTAAATATATTTCGAAACTATCCCAATTACATTTTTTTCTTAGACTATCATTAAAAAAGTTTGAGCATTTTGAAAATTGTAAACAAAATTTTTTTTCAAGTTTTTAAAATTTCTATCAAATTCTCTGGTACAAGACAAATAGACTTGCAAGTTATACTCATGCCACTTTTAATTTCGATTAAAACTAAAGTT
>CAKNWT010329752.1:0-11625 GCA_932066315.1 Andricus coriarius | reverse complement strand
GTAACCAATTTCTATCGTTCAAAGAAATGTTTTTTTTGTTCCAACGAATTTTTTTTTATTTCAAAATAATTTTCTTCACATTGAAATTATTTTGGGTTAAATGAAAAAAAATATCTTAAAGATCCGGTTTAGAGCATAAATTAAATAAAATGAAATTTAAAGGAACTTATAAGGTTTTCTAAGGATTTCTATGGATTTCAAAAATTCAATTTCATTTGAAATGATAAAATTTTCTCGGATTTTCCGGGGATTTCAACCCGTTTAAGGTATTTTAAAAGATTGGAAAGCACTTCACACGATTTTATTGGAGATATATATTTTTTTAATCGCGATTAAAAAAAAAATGTTTTTGAATTTGTACACGCGCACTGGCCTAAGTTTTATCTTTTTAAACAACGCATTTTTTCAACAAAATAATCAAAATCGGATATGAGGAGTATTGTCTTTCTTGTTGATTTATTGTTGTTTTTATGTTCTGAATGTCTTGAAAAGGCATGTATTACATTTGTATAAATATTAAATTTGTATACACATAAAATTATTCCCTTTCACATTACCATCATTGTAAATAATTAAATTGAAATTTTTAAACTCATTTTTAAGGAAAATAATAATTTTTTCTTACTTATTTTACATTTTTCTATAATACATAACTTTTTTTAATTTACTTATTGTATTTTGTGATTGGCACACCGTATGACAACTTCTTATTGAAAAATGTGAAAAGAGTAGAATAAAAGAATTATTTTCTTTTCAATACATTGTTAATATAAATCCTGAAGTATCATATTTATCATCCAAAGTGATCAAATTGTTGCAAACAATCGGTAACTACAATAATTTAGGCTAGTGTGCGTGTTTATATTCGAAAATCATTTTTTGTGCTATATAAAATGAATAAAAAATATTTCACCCCTTAATTTGATTTTTAAACAGTTTCATACACTATTTTGGTACTATTTTTCAAAATTTATGCTACTATAGACACTTTTTTAAATTTATTAAATGAATCCGATGCCTCTAGTCTGCTTTTGTAAAGCTTCTTAAATTCTTCCTGGTCGACTTCTTTTCGAAGACCCAACGAGATCCCTGAGGGGGAAATTATTAAAGCAAATGAGGACTAATCAGTTATAGTTCAAGGGTATTAAGTCCCCTTCATGTTCTCTTTGTTAGATTTTATTCTTATACTGTTTCTGTTCCTTATACTTTGAATACTTTTTCACTTTTAAGAATGTATTGTTCCTTCAAGGTGAACAATTTTTTATTTATTTTTTCCACTTAGTAGTAAGGATGTGTTTCGTGTTCCTATCTGTAAAAAATTTATCACCTTTAAAGACGATAAGTGACAAGTTGCTTCGTCGACTGATGAACCGAGAAATGATAAAACAAGTGAAAGGAATGCTGAAGATTACGACGATTACGAGGAAAAGGTTAAATGGTGACTGCTATTAAAAATAATGTTTATATTTTTTTTTAATACAAGTATTTTTTGAAATAATCTAGGCGATTTTCTATTTGTCTAAATAATCGAAATCTACGAATTTCAAATAGTACAAGTTTTTTTATGGTTTAAACATAGTTGCTACGTCTTATAACAAATAAAAAACTCTATTGAATGTTTTAATTAAAAAGTGGTCCTATGGTATCGCAATGAGAACAAAATTCATTTATTTTTAGAATTAAAAAAAATTCCATATGAGTACAAAAATTATGGTAATTTTTTTTTATGTACCTACAGTTTTTGGTATTAAATGCTCACAAAAAATAAAATCAAAGAAATATAACTTTTTTTAAGTTAGAATTTTGCTAAAATGAACAAAAATTATATTTTTAAGATTTGGTTAGTTTTTATTGAAATTAAATTTGTTTTAGTGTTGTGTATGCCATGCTTTTAGTTTCTACTAAAGAAGCGATCTATCATTTCCTCAGACCTGACGAAATTTCTGCGTAGACTTTAACAGCTGCTAAAAAAATTATTGACCACTAAATTCGCAATTTTTAACAATTGACCAAGTATAAATAATTTGGTGAATTCGACTAAAAGATTTGGCTAAAACGAAAAAATATTTCAAAAATATACATTAGGGTGTCCTAAAAAATGCAATATATTTCGATCACGCACCCCCTTAACTTGTTCCATTTGGGAAACAAAATAAATTCGTATTTATTTTTATTTATAAAAAAAGTTGATACCGTGGTCCTTGGACTTCAAACAGCAAAAAATGCTACCCTTAATATTGATAAAGTACCCTCTATAGGGATTAAAATAAAAAGTATATTTTTTATTTTCCTCTTTCCTACATCGTATCAAGACACTTGTGGCAGTTGTCGTGCCAAAAATCAGATGTCGAAAAACACAGTTTTTTTATGGTTTTGAGAATCCAAAAAATACATTACATGTATATATTACATACTTTTAATACAAAAATTATAAAACTTACAAAAAAAAATTTATGTTTCACAATTGAATTTTTCATTACAATTGCTTCTCATTGATGCCTTTCTTTTTTCTCAAAAAATATTCTCTGCAGCTTTATTGTTTCCAATTTTAAAAGTAAATTTGTCTATGAGTGAAATCGAAAACCATATTTTAATTTTTTTAAATTGGTAAAAGGCTACAATAAGAAAAATTCATTTACAAGAGCTATTTCTAAAGCAATTATTTTTTGTAAGTTTCAAACTTTTTTCATAAAAAATAATGTTTTTTCTTTCATAAGAAATGACTGATGATATAATTTCAAATCTTAAAAGCATATAGAAAACTTTTTTTCTCCAGAGAAATTTTTTTTGGCACAGCCTGTTTTTCGGAAATTAACGTAAATTAATTTAATCCCAGTTTAAATCCCAGGACCGCGGTATAAAGTTTTATTAAATAAAACAAAAATAACCATTCATTTTTTTCACCAAATGGTAAAAGTTCAGACGGTGCGTAATTCGAAACAAATTGGGTTATTTTACGACACCCTAATATACATTCATCAAATCTATTTCAGTGGTAAAATTATATATTTTTTTACTTTCTCAATAACAATGATAAAAATCTTAAGAAAATTACAGATTCTCTTTACTTTTTGAAACAATGAATCCTATTTCAAAAAAATATTTCCTCCGTGTTTCATTTTTTTATCATTTCTCAGTTTAAGAACCGATAAAGCCTCCTGCTATTGATCACCTTCCAAATTGATAAGATGCTCTTCGAAACGCGGAAGACTTCAATAATGTACAATAAAAGTACATGACAAAATAAATTAAAATTTTAAGCTTATCTTTTCCCTTTTTTCAAAGCAAGGATTAACGCATACGCTGGGTCCTCTACCCTTTTTATCAATAAAGACTCTGAATGTATAAAACTTTGCAAAAAAAATCTCTCGCGCCTGATAAAAAGCGGAATTTACATTTTCTGCACCATTGCCCATAATTTCTGCTCATCAGAACCCTCTTTTTCTTCACGACTTTTTTATGATCCCGATAAAATATTCATCGATAACCGGTTCCTTACACCGCAGAAGTTTGCTACAGAAAAACACCTCCCCTGTGTTTTCCTGGGGCGCGAAGAAGTTCACAAACGATTTTGTGGATTTCACGGTTGACCCAGTGTTGAGAACGATCGAGTGTAAAATCAATTTCGATCGGTTAGAAAAACATAACGAGTATTCATCAAGCGAATCGTGCCACATCCTGTGTCAGAATAAAAGGGACTAATAACCCACGACAAGGCGTGAGGGTCTTTGTGGGTCCATCAGACGAAACAAAAGAGGAAAAGTCTTGAGAAAAAGAACAACCTTTTTGAAGACGTTTTAGTCACAATGTCTTTTTAAAACATTTTTAACCTTCAAGTATGGACGTGATTTCATGTTTGCACTAACATGAACTTGCGTTCTCAAAGACCGCTGTATATATTTGTATCTAATTAAATAAGTAAAGAAGTTTTAGTTATCTAACTTATACAATTATATGAATGGACATTGGAATAAGTAAGAAATTAATCAATTTTACCAACTTTTATCAATAATAATCTTTTACGCTAGTAGGGGGAGGTACCCACATATCAGAAACATGGTGCCGCCTGGAGACCGCACGTCCGTACGTCCATACTAATTTGCTACTTTTTGCTCAAATGAGGGGCATCAAGCTCAAGTTTATTTTTGAGTGACATCTTGCGTTTCGAAAATTTTGCAACAAATTTAAAAATAAATATATAATTGTGAAGCAACCGTGGACGTGCGGTCTGATGCACCGCCTTCATCACATCTAACGGTGCGGTCTGTAAAACCGCACTTCCATACCCCTTTTTCCATTACCCTTTTTCTCGTTTTCTAGCTTACATGCGAACTGAATTAATAGAACCCAATAATAAAATCCAACCATTTTTGGTTGAAAGTTACTTATTGTTGGTTGAAAAGTCTACTATTACTGTATAGATGGATAGTATCACTGCTGTAAAATATCAAATTTTTAAATTAATTTTCTTAGCTCTTTCCAAGAGTTGAACAACAAAATTCCTTTAAAATCAGAATTTTATTCTTGTCTTTCTCACTTCAATACCCACAAGGCTAAATTACAGGTTTATTAATAACATTAAAAAAGGTTAATGTTATGCAGAATTTAATTGGTTTTCCAATGGTTTAAAAAATATTTTTTTATCTATATTCTGGACAGCGCTATCACGTTTCGAAGTCAAGGCCAATTTTAATAGGTCACCCGGTTAGTTTTACTATCCGTCAGTAGTGTATATTTTGGACTCACAATTCATCTCATTTGATTAAAAACTCTACTATTTGGTTGGAAATTCAACTTTTTTGTAGAAAATTCGTCTTTTTGGCTGCAAAATTTAACAACTTGGTATAGACAATTCCAATTAGTGTTGTGCTAGACTTCTTTTTTATTGAAAAGTCTACTATTATATTTTTTATTCAGAATTCATCCATTCTGGTTAAAAATTGTACTATTTGGTTGGAAATTTAATTATTTTGTTTAAAATTCAACCCTTTTGTTAAAAAGTCATCTTTCTTGGTTGAAAATAATTTTATTGCTCTCAACTATTTTTTTGAAAACATAATAATTTTGTTCAAACTCAATTATTTAGTTAAAACTTACATTTTTTGGTCAAAAATTCAACTGTTTTTTCAATAATCATCTTTCTTGGATAAAAAACTCGTCCGTTTGGATTGAAAATGCATCTTCGTTGGGAGAAATGTCATCTTTCTTGATTGAAAATTCATCACACAACCCTTTTTTTTTAATTCATTTCTCTTGGTAGGAAATCTTTCTTGGTTGAAAATTAAACTATTTTGTTAAAAATTCATAATTTGAAAAGAAATGAGCAGTTTTTGATTGTAAATTAAATTCATTTTTGGCTGAAAATTCAACTATTGTAGTTAATTCAAAATTGTACTACTTTGTTAAAAATTCATTTTTTTTGTAGTAGATGCATATCTTTGGCTGAAAATTTAACCATTTTGTTGACAATTAGTTGTTTTTTTTTTCATTGAAAATTCAACTATTTTGCTACAAGTTGCACTATTTTTTTAAATTGCATTTTTGATTGAATATGCAATCCTTTAAATGAAAATTATTTTTTTGTTTTAAAAATTCAACAATTTGAATGATAGTTGCACTTTTTTGTTTAAAAATGCAACTGTTTGGCTTAAAAATATCTATTTTGGTTGAGGATTTAACTATTTTGGTAAAAATTCGTCTTTTTTGGCTGAATTCAACTGTTTTTTATTTAAAAATAAAATCTTTATTGTGAGAAAAGTCATGTTCCTTGGTTGAAAAGGAACTTTTTGGTTGATAATTCAATTGTCTTCTAAAATATTCATCATTTTGGTATGAAAATTCAACCTTTTGGCTGAAAATTAAACTGTTTTCGGTTAAAGTTTAATCTTTGTTATTTAAAAAATCGAGCATTTGCTTAAAAGTTTATCTCTGTAGTTTAAAAATTCGTCTTTTTTCTTTGAAAATTCAAGTATTTGATTGAAAATAATTTTTTTTTAATATCAATTATGTAGTCGAAAATTAACTTTTTTGCTGATAATTCATCTTTTCAGATTTCAAGTCAATGTATTTCTAAAACATTCGACTTTTTCGCTTCAAAACGCAACTCTTTATTTTCAATTCATCTCTTTTGGCAAAAAATATTTTTTGGTTGAAAATTAAACTATTTTTTGAAAATTCGTTATTTAAAAAAAAAATAACTTTTTTTATTCTAAATTAAAATTTCATGCTTGAGAATTCAACTGGTTATTCAAGAAATGGAACTACTTTTTTAAACATTCATTTTTTTGGTTGAAGATTCATTTCTTTGTTTGCAAATTTAATTATTTTGTTAAAAATTAACTTGTTCGTTGATAGCTCACGTTTTCGGATTTCAAAGTTATCGGATTTCTAAAAATTTCGACTTGTTAGCTTGTAAAGTCAACTTTTGGTTGAAAATTCATCTCTTTTGGTATAAAAACTTTTTAAGTTAAGAACTCAGTTATTTGGTCTAAAATGTAATATATTTTGACTTGAAATCCCAGGATAGTCAGTAACTTGACCATTGGGATACATATTGATATTAAAATGAGTAACTCATTAATAATTCATCAGATGTGTTGTAACTCAGCCTAATAGAGAGTTTGGAATTTGGATAGATATTTGTTATGATTTTTTGGCTTGGAAGATGATTATCCAAATGTGGGAGATACTTTGAAACCCACGCACGGTAGCGTTAGATTTAGTAGTTAAAATCGAGGTTAAAATGACCCATGAATAATTTGCTTGCTGACTCAGTCTAGGCGAGAAAGACTATTTTGTTAGCGAAATTAGTGATGATGGGAGTTCTGTTTATAAACAGATTTTTGAAATAGATGCTGTCTTGCGAAATTTAAGTGGAAGCTATATTTTTAAAGAATTGTAAACATTTCGTATTGTGGGGAATAATTCGCAGAGTTAAAATGAATGAATTTAAAATTTAATTTAAAATCAATTTTCAACGAAATAATAGAATGGTTCAAAAGAACCAAAAGACATCAATTCTGAACCAAAATTTTAATAGTAGTCTTTTCAACTAAACGGAAACACTAAGAGTACATTGTACTCTTTTTAAATTTTCAATTATTAAACATTTTTTTTAAACCTTTGGAATAACGAAAGGGCGATTTAAACACTCTGGATGAGAAAGAAATAAGAAACAAATAATATAAAAAAATAGTGACTCAATTCAAAATTATTCAAGTAAGCCTGGTTCTAATTTAAGATTTCGTTACCGACACAGTTACCGACATCGAGACCGTTCCACAGCTCAGGTGGTTCGTAACCATGCTAAGTTTCTAGAAGCTTCTCGAAGGTGACCGACGACGTCATAAAATGATATCACGCGATTGTGAGTAACGAATTTTGCATAAATAACTTCAAGGTTATTTATTTAAAATTCGTCACTTACAATTGCGCAATATAATTTTATGCGTTCATTAAAAAAAATATTCTAGAAATTTAGCACGGACACGAACCACTTGAGCTGTGGAATGGTCTCGATTTGGGTAACTGTGTCGGTAACGGAATCTTAAATTAAAACCAGCCTTACTTATCTAATAATTTTCTACTATAGTTCACAGTATTATTCATACAGATACGAAAACTGAATCTAAAATTGCTATTAAAAAAAATATATTGTGGTACGAGGAATAGAAAATTTTGTTTGAGGCAGTACAATTAATGATGTTTGAATATCAGTAGCAATCGTATGTCTTGATCTTGATCTCGATTGGGATTTGATTTCTTGACTGGCCTCGCAAACGTGGAAGCACTCGGATGAATCTTTTTTTTTTCTTCTGCCTTGAGAATTGAGGCTCCAAGCATCCCCGAGGCCATCCTCTTGTCTTTTCTCGATCAGTGTTTTTGTCCACCTTTTACATTAAATGCTGCTTCGATACTTCTGAGTTAATAACAATTATCCTCGCTGACAATCAATGTAAGGTTATTATGACGTTTGCTTCGAATCGCGCTTCCACATTCCACTCAGAAAAATATTTATCTTGAATTAATGAAACCGTTCATTAACCTATTTTTTTATTTAACCAACAATAATGTCAAAGTGAAGAAAATCATTATCAATTAAAATGAAAGCGTCTCGGATAGATTGTTGAAGAGGAGACGTAATAAACAAGAATTTTTCTTAAACAATCTTTTAAAGAGGTTTCAGGCTTTGTTTAATTTAATAAATTTAATATATTATCAATTTATTGCATAACTTCTCAGTTTATTTCATTTAAAAGATAGGAGATGGATGTATTTTTCTTCAATTTGTTCAAGAATGATTCCATCACTTTATTTTAAAAAAATTCGCTAAGGTTCGCGCTAGGACATTTTTGGTCCAAAAATACTTAATTTTTTAATAAAAAACATTTAACCATTTTGATATGGGTAAAAAAATAATTTTCACGTGCTTCAGGTAATTTCGATACATGCTTTAATGCATATTCCAAACATTACCCCTATTTACAATAGATGTAACGGTTCTTAAAATATTCTCATAAAATAACATAAAATTAGAGAAAATGTATCAAACATTGAATGTCTTCTTTTTAAATGAATATTTAGTTTTTTATTATAAATAAATTCTAATTATAATTATAAATAAATAAATGAAATTAAATTTGCAAAATTTAAATAGCTGGTTCAATATGGTGGATAATCTAAACAACATTTTTTAATTATCAAGAAACTCAGTGTGATAACTGAAAAATTACTAACTCTGGGTTTTTTTGCGTTGCTGATATTAAGTCTTAAGTCAAAATTGCAAACTTTCAAATGACTAAGCTAATACGGTGGACCATACGTAAAAAGGTGTTTTTAATTTACATGATATTGGATCAGCTATGTAAAATTTTCAAGTTTTGACTTCAAATTCGTAATCAGCAACCCAAAAAAAAGCAGAATTAGTAATTTTCAGTTATCACACTGATTTTAGTGATAATTAATTTTTTTGTAGATGCTGTTTCGTCATGAAAAATGGACAAATTTGACTCTTGTTCATCTTAGAAAAGTACATTCAATTTTTGGCCCAGTTAACCATTTTTTTAAACTTTTTTTAAATTATTTGAAGAACCGTTGCAACTATTGGAAAAAAGGTGATATGAGAACTCTAAATCAAAAAAAGCATGGAAATAACCTTTTAAATTTCTTTCTAATGTATTTTTATCAGTTGAAAGGTCTTAGATGTTTAAAATATTTTTTAATTACAGTTCAAAAATATTATAGTGTAGAAAAGCAAAATTTTCAAAAAATTATCAATAATAAAAATAACAAAATTATGAAGATAACAAATTTTTTAAGTACGCAGTTCGCTAACATGTAAAACCAAGCCATGTAACAATCAACTATTTATATAAATTAATTATACTTTATTAGAGGTTTCTTATATACGCTACACTTTCGCATATTATTTTCAATTTCCAAAATATAATCTTTTTTGCTTGAAAATGCATCTTTTTTCATTAGACATCCTTTTTGGTTGAAAATTCAACCTTTTTTCGTTAAAAACTTTTTCATTTGGTTGAATATTAACTTCTTTGTTGAAAAATCATATTTTCGGGTTAAAAGTTTATCTGTTTAGTAGAAAATTTATTTTTTTGCTTCGAAAATTCAACAATTTAGTTGAATTTTTTTTCTTATTTGACTGACACATTCTTTTTGGTTAAAAGTTCATCTTTTTGTTGAAAAATTCATCTCTTCTGGTAGAAATTTCATATTTTTCGGTTAAAAACACAACTGCATGATTGCAAATAAATCCTCTGTTGAAAAGTCACCTTTTTGGTTGAAAAGTCAAATAGTTTGTTAAAAAATCATCTATTTTCTGGATAATGCAATATTTTTACTTGAAATATCAGGAATTTGAATTTAAAATTAGTATCTGCATTAATTTTATTACAAACAATTTAACCTCCTATTTCCGTGAAAAATATCCTTACTTCTCCTCTTTTAGGAGCATTTTGGCTTCTGAAGCCTGTTACCTCTATAAAGGTGATTTTCATTTTAATTTATAGAATTGATTTATCTTTCGGGTTTAGTTCCTGGATTGAATCGATAGCCATTTCTTCGATGTTAATTGAAAAAGATGTCCTTAAAATCTACGAAATTATAAAATAAATCGTTTAAGAAATATTTGAAATTGGTACCATCAAAAAGAATCTCTTTCAAAGCGTCTTGTTTTTAATGTCTTCAATTTTTGTTTATGATTCTTAAAAAATGAATCGGATCTTTGTAAAAAAAAGGTGGAAAAGGGGAAAAAATGGGAAAGAAGCTCAATTTTCACATCAACAACCTTTTTTTACGTTAAACTACCAACTGATGAGTTTTACTTCGATTTCAATTCTTTCCAAAAATTGCTACTTTTAATTTGCAATATAAAATATAGTTTTTGAAATAAGTTCAAAACCCAATAATACTATCTTAAATTTCAACATTTCAGCTATCTGTCTCACATAATAAAAGTTTTAAAATATTAATTTTTCATGAAACTGCAAGCGTTTGAAAAAAAAATGAATTTTCGAGAAAAAGAACGAATATTTTTCTTCGGTTTTTTGTAAATAAATTTTTTCCCGCATATATATAAAATGGAATATAAATATATTTTTTTGCCTTTCAGAGTAAATTTCCTATCGATTGAAAAAATCGCTTAAGTTGATTAATTTAATCAGGAGATAGAATCTGTCAAAGAGTGGCCGGGTGGAAAATACCCATGTGTGTATCATACGTAACTTTTTGATAGTGTGTATCATGAGGGTTACAAAACATGGTTCGCAAACATTAACTTTTAAGTTTTTGTTTTTAATGCAAATTCACATTATATAAAATCATGCTCACTGGTTTAAGGATGTTTTGGTTTTCAGACATGACATGTACTTATTTGGTCAAAGTTTTTTACAGAAAATCGTAGGCTATCATTTTTAAATGCCCTTTCTAAATCTGGATTAGTACCTTTTTACTAAATCAGAGTTAGGCGAGAAGAAGGAAATTAGTAATCAAATTCCTTCAATCCTTTCGATTCCTATACACTTCTCATCAAAATAGTAGCCCACGATTTTCCATGCTCCCATCACGGAGAAAAATGGATGTTTAAACGTAACATCTAGATCTTCAGGGTCAACATATTTTATGTTTAACTATAGGACAGCAATCTAGATGTTCAAAGTTAGTATCTGTAGATATTAAAAAGTGAGATGTTATTCTGTAGCATCCAAAATGTTCATCTGAAATATCCGAAATATTACGTGTATGGTTATGTCATATAACGGCTGTAAATATTTGAGGAATTCACTTATTTCTGATCATTTAAGGAATCAATTGATAACTTATTTGTGAATTTAAAACTAAACTTGAATGTTCGTACATGAACGAAAAACAGATAAAGGGTATATGAAATTTTGATCAGATGATACATTCAGTCAAGTTGAGGTTATGTTTAATATTTTTAATTCAATATAAAAAAATCGGGTTACTTGAACTCATATTTTACTATAATATTACAAACATTTTGTCAAATGGTCAAATGTGTTCGGGTCAATACAACCCCAAACTTAAGAACATTGTTATGTCGTGTAGACAGACAAAAGTAGTTATCCAATTTTAATTAAGGATGTC
>CAKNWT010329747.1:0-11615 GCA_932066315.1 Andricus coriarius | reverse complement strand
TTAATTACAAAATTAATTAAAACTTGCTTCTCTGGTTTTGTTTTACATAAAACTTACGTAAATTTCCATTAGTTTGAATAACTTACTTCCACAATATTGTTTTATGCATTTGACTCTATATGTGAATTATCGAGGTCATCCCAGAGTAGATCGTCCGGACGCGATTGCGAAGCTAATTTAAGAAAAATATTGATAATGACACATAATGTTCTTGGATGCTCGTAGAGAAGAATTGCGCTGTTAATTAGTGCTAAGATTCATTTTCCATTCTATATATCTTTTTTAAATGTTGGTGAGCACTCCAATAATGGCATGTATCTACATCACAAAATTCTCTTATTTTAGGTGAATATGTAAAATAACTTCATTAATCCAAAATTATATTATTATTTATGGAATTAGACGTTGATTTGGTAAAAAATCATTTTTATTTAAGTGCAAATTTTAATATAAAAAGTAAATACAAAATACTGCCTTGAAATGTCAAATTTTGAGATTTTCTACTTGATATTTCTCCGTCATTGTTACGTGAAAAAAAAATGACGGAGAAAACCTCTGACAATAAAAAACCTAACTATGTTGTTTTGACTAGGCGACCCTTTTAAATGTTTACTTTTAGCAAATAAATGCAGACGCGTTTTTTTTTTTTTTAAATAAAAATTCTAACTTGTTTTGAAAAGATTTAAAATTTGGGACACTTATTGAATCAAAATACATCTGATTTTAAGAAATGCTAAAGCCCATTAGATTATAATCATTGAAAAATAGTTTCCCCGTATTTTTAAATTTTTTCGATGATCTTATTTTTAGTACTCGTTTAAGGCTTGAAAAGGATGGATTGACGTTTAAAGCGTCAAGAATTTTGTTGAACAATAAAAATGGTTGGATCATTTTATTTTCATATGCTACAATTCCACGAGGTGAGATTTTTAAAAGAACTATATTTGTGATTTTCTATCCCTTAAAATTATACCTATTCGACAAAAAGGTATCGCCCATCTGTTCTTTTATATTATAAATAATTATTATTGACCTCCCCTAAAATAGTGATATTAAAATAATAACATACAAAAAAAGTTGAACAATATCTTCTTTTCCAACCAAATACCTAATTTCATTGATCTTAAAAAATCGCAAATTTTATAATAATCTAAAGGTTACATATTTTACAATTAATAATGCTGCAAAAAGTTACTCCATAATTTTTATTTTTTAATACAAAAATAATTGGTCATGCTTGAAGACAATTCTTTCTTTTCTAAAGTTTGAGTGGAGGCCAAGAATAGAAATGGTACTTTCGACTATAATAATATTTTACAGCTTAAATTTTCTATTAATCGTAATCTTAGGTATTTTAAAAATCTCACCTCGTAGAATTGTAGGTTAAGGAAGAAAATATTATCTCATCATTTTTCTTTTTTCAAAAAAAGTGATTGTACGTGCTTTAAACGTCAATTCTTTCTTTCTAAAGCCTTGAGCGATTTCTAAAAAGGGAGCGTCCTAAAATTACGTGACGCCCTGAAGGGGAGGGGGGAGTCTACCCTAACGTCACAGAGTGTCGCATAGGAGGGGTGATTCAAAAATTACCAAAAATAAAGTCACGTAATATGTGGACGCTTACAAATAAGTTAATCGAAAAAAATACGGGGTAAGTTTTTTGCAAATAACTCTAAAAATCGTCAATTTATGTATTTTGAAAATCTCACCTTGCACAATAAAAGCTTACGGAAAATAATGTATCCTACAATTTAAAAAAATCGTACATACTTATTAAAACGTCATTCCTTTTATCCTCAAGTCTTGAACGATTTCTAAAAAGAAGTTTATCAAACAAAAATTGCCGGGTAACTCTTTTCCAAGGGTAATATCCTAAAATCAAATCCATTTTTTTTATATCTTTTAAAATGCTTACCCCTGATAATTAATCTGCTTTAAAATTAAATTAATACATATTTTTGTTTTTTTCACACAAAATATTTTTGAGGGTATATAATTTAAATTGTGGAATGCGTTAGAGTGTTTGATTAAAAAAACACGTGTAATTATTCCTAAATTTTACGTAATTCATGGCCATAACTTACTTCATCTAAAGGTTGTACTCTTAAATACATGATGCAAATCTGATCAACAGGATATTTTACAGTTCATTATACACACAGAAGATAAAGTTTACATCGATTTTAGTTCAAAGATTCGCTTCCACAGAAATCAACCTTATCGAATAAACTTTAAACGAAACTGAGATAATTTCGTGTTTTTAAACTGTCTCGGAATAATTTTTCAGTGAAAAAGCGTCGTCTGCTATGTAATTGACAGCAGTGCGAAAAACATGAAAGTATGAATGAAATCGGTCTTGAAATCAGGACACCAGATTTTAAAAAAACATTGCACTTAGGGGTCGTCCATATATTACGTAATCCATTTTTCTTTTGTTTATATCGTTGTGTCATTCTCAACTTCACAGCAATCCTCTTTTCGTCTTTATTTAAACAAAAGAAAAACTGATTACGTAATATATGGACGATCCCTTATTACATTTTTATTTTAAAAATAAGTGCACTTTTCGCGGACGAATTAAAATATATTTTCCGTGACTGAGAATAAAGCACTTGACACCAGTCGAAAAGTCGCCGTATTCACTATGATCTGAACTATAGTTCACAAGTTATTGTGAGGTAGGAATTTCCGTTATGACATTTTATTCATGAAATAATTTTTTAAATTAATATTTAAAAGATATTTTTACATCAGGGATTATTTTTCAATTATTAATATTCAAACTTCATTTTATGTTGAAATAAATTAAAGATGCAACTTATTAATCATATTAGAAATCTTGTTAATGCTTCAACCTCAAAATTAATTTAATTCCTATTTTTCGTTTTTTTCGAAAACAAACGATGGTTGTGTCAAGTTCTTTATTTTCATTCACGAAAAATACGTTTCAATTCATCCGCGATAAGTCTGATCATTTTTAACATAATAGTTAAGTAAGTGAAAAGTTGTTTTAAATCTGGTGCCCTAATTTATAGCTCGAATTCACTCATAGTTAGCAATTTTCCCATTGTTGAGGACGTAGCAGCCGACAGGTTTCATTCCAACATAGGATAAACTTTCGCTAAATAGTATGTAAGCTTTAACAGCGCAAAATTTTACATGCAACAAAATTTAACTTTAGTTTTTTCTGTGCAAATTTAACTTTTTTATGAAAAAATTAATTGTTCTTATTTCTAAAGCCGTCTAGACATAGTAGGTCGATCACTATTATTTTATCTTTTACAGTATAAACAAAGTTATTTTTAATGTAACTACAAAAAAAAAGTGTTCAGAATCGTTTATTTATGTACGTAAAAATCTGATAAAATATCGAATTTAGTACTCAAATTACTCTAGAATGCTAGTACTCCAGAATGCTAGGCCTTTAAAGTATTTTAACCTATAGGAAATGATACGCGGTTTCTAAAATGAGTCTTAATTTTGCTTAGCAATTAAAATCTAAGCTCGACCTATTGTTTCTCACCCAGTATTGCTCAAATGCTGTTTATAAGCAAATTATTTATATACATTTATTTATGTTATTTTAAACATCCTATGTCATCAGCTGTTCTAGTTGAAATTCTTAGCAATATTACTCATAAGCATAACTAATTTTAAAGCGGCCTATTTCTTTGCAAATACTTAGTAAAGTCAAGATATATTTTTTGCATCATAATCTCAAAAACAGTTTTTTTCATTTCTCGCATTTCCTAATTGATTTAGATGGCTCAAGCTTTTAGACGTAGTGTGTTCGCATTATTTTATTCATTCTTAAGGCTTAAAGTAAATTGCTCCACTAGTTTTTGAAATAATTGAAAATACCAACTGCCCTTGTGATAAAATGTCCTGGCAGTCTAGTTACAGGTCTGGCCCAGGTCTGGATTTTTCTAGACTGTCTAGTCTGGAAGATCTGATCCGGCCCAGGTCTGAGGCTAGCCTAGCCCAGGTCTGACCTTATCCAGACCGTCTAGTCTAGAAGGTCTGTTCTGTCCCACGACTGGCGCTGATCAGCGAGCCATGATCAACAATTCTAAGTTTGGTCTGGAAGGTATGGCCTGACCCAGACCTGGTGTTTAAAATGATAGAAAATAAGAAATTCACACTATAAAAACAAGACTTTTTTTCTTATCACCTTGACAGTCTGATCTGTCCCAGGTTTAGCGCTGATCAGCTAGCCAAGAACAAACAAATTTTAAGCCCGATCAGCATATCTTTTGTTTGACATATTTCGAAAAAGTTACAGGGTGTCTAAAATGATAGCAAATAAGAAATTCACACTATCAAAACAAGACTTTTTTTCTTATCACCTAGACAGTCTGGTCTGCTCCAGGTTTGGTGCTAATCAACGAGCCAAGAATAAAAAAAGTTCTAATTTCGATCAGAAAAATTTGTTTTGACACATTTCAAAAAAGTTACAGCCAATAACCAATATGTTCTGATCAGCGTCAAGACTAGAAACCAGACGGTCTAGTCTGGGCCAGGTCAGCGCCAAAATGTTTTTCCACACGGATGTCTACAGTGGCCTACTGATCGCAAGTCTCTCCTACATGTCATTTTCGCAGTGCACATCAACATTTAAAAAGTAGCTTAAGAAAGGGAGATGAATATTAGCAGTAATAAATGGTTAAATTCGACTCGACGAACATCCAAGAACATTATATGTCTCTATCATTTTTTTTTTAAATTACGGAGCAACCACGTTCAGACGATCTATTCTGGAGTGACCCATCGGATTTATATTAAACCACGTACTTTACTTCTAAAGCTCCCATGGTTATTTTTTGTCAAAGAAAATATGCTCTTTGAAGCCAAAGTTCTGTAAAAAGCTGAATAAGAAAAAAGAAGGTAATACAAAAAATTAGATCAAAGCAAGAGAGCAGAGAGTGAGTTTGGAAAATATTTGTAAGGATAGCAATATCACAAAACAGAACGTGTGGCACACTCTGTTCACCCTCGTATCTTGGCCCGCCCTTTTCCTTTTCCACGTACCAAGCTCCTCAGTGAAGGTATTTCCTTATGAAAATCATAACCTATTGAAGCTTGTATGGCAAATCATATAACCGAAGTACGAGAACAGCCGACGCATAACGACCAAATTTTATCCCGTCCCAATGCTGATATTGTGTACTACTAACTCTTCTTATTCCGAACCATTTTTAGCTTCCGACCTTTATTTCCTATTTCTCGAATCGAACGAAAAATTCATAAAGATTCGTGTAATTCTTAATTTCAACAAAATAGTCAAATTCTTAACCGAAGTGATGAATAATCAATAAAAAATGCATTATCAACAAAAAATGTAATAGTTGATATTTCCACCAAAAAATATTTTAATTTTCAATCCAAAACAGTTGAATTAAACTAAAAAAATTCAAATTTGTAACAAATTAGTTGAATCCTCAACCAAAACACATTAATTTTCAGACTAAAAAGAGGAAATTTCAACAAAAGAATTGCATTTTTTAACCAAGAAAGATTTTTCAGTCAATGAAGAAAGATAAACTTATCCAAAATATTGAATTTTTAAGCAAAAAATACGAATTTCCTGCAAAACATTTTAGTTTAACCCGAAAATATGGATTTTTAACAAAAGAGTGGAATTTTCAACAAAATAGTTGAATCCTCCACCTACACAGATTAATTTGCAACCAAACATTTGTGATTTTTATTTAAAAAGATGCAAATTTTACCATGGTAGATGCATTTTCAAACCGAGAAGACGAATTTTCAACAAAAAATAATGACTATTTAACAAAATTGTTAAATTTTCCAAAAAAATAATAAAAGTAACTGTAACTTCAGTTTATCGAAAATTCCCCTATTGCCAAGTACGAAAAAAAGTAGCAAAATATTCTAAATGTCCCATCTAAGAAACAAAATCTGCGATGAAGGACGAAATGTAAAAAAGAAAAAAATCGCTACGGGGAATCATGATTTGTAACACAAATGATTTTAAACACTAAATGTGGAATATCTTAGTCAATTTATGAGGAATCTTAATCAAACTTGTTTGGTATATAGAATCCACCATAGTACAAAGATTCTGTAAGTTTGGAAGATATTTATTAAAAATTGACGAAATACGCTATAATCGAATTAAAAAAAAAACTTAATAAAAAGTCATCTGCATGCTATAATTTTATTTATGTGATTGTAAAACTTTTACAATTGCATCTCATTTTACGATATTACATATTAATATCAGGACGAAATAAATTCACTATGTTGAAAACAGTAGAATTAAAACCGTGATTTTTGAAATGCAGATCAGGGTACAGTTCACACACTTTTACCAAATGCAGTTTTAATGAATTTGAAATACATTGATTTATAGTGAAAATTGTACATTTTGTGTCAGTTTATAACAATTTCTAACATGCAGACGCACCTGTAGCCAAATTTAATCGATCTATTTTTATGAACCTTTTGCATGGATATAATAATTAATAAGTCGTCGATATGCCGCTTTTTAGGAAAAAGGGATCCATAAACATAGCACAGAGTTACATTTGTATTTATATAAAAAAATACAGATTTTTCAAAATATGCATGCTCAAAACTATGATGATCTTATTATACTAATGTTAACCTGATTCTTGGAGAAAATTCTTAACAATAATTATTCTCTAAGTTTGAATGATATTGATTAAATTTTGAAGATATTCCCAGACCACAAAATTAAACAAAAAATGTTTGAGAAAAAGTCGACCGAAGATTATAATTTTATTACAAACTTGTCAGAAAAAATATTACTGTATGTGGATTTGTTATTATAACTAAAAAGTAATTAAATTTCAACAAAAAGACTACGTGTGAAAAAACTGCATCAAGTTCGAATAGTAGAAAAATAAACAGAAGGCTGTTTTTATAAAAGGAATTTGTTTAATGAATTAGAATCATAAATAATTTTGTTTGTTCGATAACAAAAATAAATTTATATTTTAGGGGAATAAAAAAAGAACAAATCATTTGTGGGTCTGCAATATGATAATTTATTATTTTATCTATTATTGTTATTATTGTAATAAATTTACTCATTGAACTAATTCCTTTTATTGAAAAATACATCTATTTATAAATTTTGTACATATCGTGCTGCTATAGGTATATGCACGGTATGCTAATTTTTTATAATTTTTAACAATGTAGAAAATTATTTAATATACAGATTAGGAAATAATTGATTCCATTTTGTATGTAAAGGAAAGATAAGACTGGGAGTAAGTTGAGATATTACGAAATCCAGATAGATATTCGTCCGTGTTAATGATGACCCAATTTAAGCAAAATGTCTTTCTGGAGCTCATCTTAGTTCGAGATCCTGTTTTAATTACATTTTCTGAACTTTACGTTTTATACAAGCACTCGTAAACCAAGTTTCAAACAACTGAAACCTTCTTCCCAGGGCTTAAGCGAATCTCATAACATTTTCTGCAAATTTTAATATGATTTTGTAGATTGAAGCACGAGGTCCTATATGCAACGTAAAGTCTTGAGATATCTTATATAAAAATATTTAATATCGATATTTTGGTCTTAATAGTTATGAAAAAGTCTTTATTATTTTCGAAAAAATCTTGTTTATTTATCTTCCTTCCAGCTCAGGAAGAAAACTTTCTGCTGGAGCCAACCTCATTCAGCCAGTCTGGACCGTAGTCCGGACTGGATGAATTAAAATATTTATATGTATATTATGATATAATATTTTTTCTCATAGAACTTTTGTTAAATATGGTTTTCTGACATTCCATGCATGTTCAAGACGAAAACTGAAAAAATCGGTTGGGCCCTTTCTAAAAAGAGTCCATTATTTTTTTTTTAATATGGAATGAAAAACTATGCGCAAGAATACATCATCCTATTTATTCGCCTTAAATTATTAATTAAATAATTATAAATAAAAATCGATATTTTTCAAAAAGGACTCAAAAAATTTTTTAATTTGAATTTTAAAATATTTTGACCATGCCAAACAACAATTCTAAACTGTTGACTCAAATAAATCATACTACTTGTTGCCCTTTGTGTCAGACTGAAAATCATTTTTTGCAACACCCACCTCAAAAGTTGACGTTTTCATGCTTCTAAATGGTGCCTAAAGGACCTTTTTTGAGCAGACTGTATGCGAAACAATTCTCGCGCATGCGCAGATTGAAGATGGCTTATTATTTTAGGCACTGGTGAAAAAGATGCGCATGCGCACTTTCGAGATGAGCTACTTTAAACACTGACATAGGTAACTTTAAACACTGGTGTTGGTATCTTCTTGAAATAAATTTAGATTCAACTTGAAATTTTTTTTTTACAACACTATCATGAAAATGGCGTGTTTTCGTACTTATGTTCTGTGTGTAATGTGGCGCATTTCGAACGATGCGAATTAAGAACGTACGAAATGAGGAATGCTTACGAAAAGGCCTCTTTTCGTAAGCATTCCACATTTTCACAATAAGTGAAAGGAAGATAGTTAGATGAAGACGGAAATAGGTCGATGTTTTCAGCGACAACTGAAGCGCCCTCGTCTCGCGACTCACCGTGCAGATATATATACGCTATACGAACTAATCAGTACTTAAAATATTAAATTATGTCTTTTCAAATTGATGACATTTCTTTATGAGTAAACTATAAACTTTTATTAGTAATTTGTATTAAAAAAGTAATTTTTCATTTATACAATTTAAATTTTCCCGCAACTTTGACTTAAACAACTATAGCGCACCTAGCGGCGGAGAGGCTACTGGCTTTTATAACCTTATATCTGAATGCTGTCTCGCGTTTGTTCGGTTTTCTTCAAAAGATAAATCAATGTGATTGGTGTTTTTCCAGTCGGGGGGCTTCCCCCCCCCCCCCCACCCGGGGGTGCCCCCCCCCCCCCCCCACCAGGGCTGCGCCCTGGACCGCCCTCCCCACAACGAACGACTTTCAGTAGGTAGAGTTTTTTCACGCTTTTCATGATCTTGTTGTAAAAAGCATCGTGCATGTCACGTGGTAGGCCCTTTTCTTGACTCGTGCAGTGCTTGTCACGAAAGTGCCATCGCCTACCACTTGTAATGCAATATACTATTTTATAATTGAAGTTTTGGTTTTAGGAGTTCGTAGCCGTTTTAGTCCGTCATACAAAAGGGCATGAGCAAAATAAAAAAATTTCATAATATTTTTTTTACATAATTTTTTTTCAACAAATTGTTTTCAACCATTTTTTTACCACATTTTTTTCACCACATTTTTTTCAAACATTTTTGTTTCAAATTTGAAAAAAGAACATTTTTTTTAAATTTGTATTTCAAAAATGTTGTTTTGAAACATTTTATTCAACAAAATTTAAAAATCTTTTCTTTTAAGATTCAGTTAAGACTTAAATTAACGTCTTAAGAGGTTGCGAAACCCTTCCTAAGGCGCTCGGCGCCTACTTTGACTAATTTTTTCGTTTTGGAGCAGCAGACGGTGGGTGGGTGGAGGGGGGGGTCTTAACTCCACTAAATGCAATTTAAAATCACTATTTGTCGTTAACTTCTCCTAAAACAACTTTTTCGGACGGGTGTTGCAAAAAATAGCGCGTTTCACAAATAACTATATACTGCTTGGCATACCGCTTAGCTGAATTAAAATATTAAGCAATATTCATCATACATATTTTTAGGTTAATTTTATTATTTCAAACACGAAAGTCGGCTTTTGACAAGAAAGGTCCAAAAAGTTGTTTTAATTTTAATTTTGAAATGTTACTTGCTTCCCAAAGAACTATAAAGAAGGAACAAATCTTAAGTCAAAAAGTGTTAATCAACATCGAGCATATCACATAAGGAAAATTTTGTTCATTCCTTACTAATTAAGAAAAATCGCCTTTTATTTAAAAAAATGGCCCGATCGCTTATTTTAATTGTCATCTTAAAATATTTATGGAACGTTAGAAAATCATAATTAATGACTAACCCTGTGAAAAAAAATGTTAAGCATCATTCGCCAAGTCATTTAAGGTAGGCTAATATACTTTTTTAATTTCTTCTCTTAATTAAACACACCAATCAAATCCTTTCATATACGCCCGACAACTGTTTGACTTTTCGTATTGACTATAATAATGCGAAAAGTCCCATTTCCATTCAACTTTTATTTTAAACTAAATTCAGCTATTCTTTTTACATTATCTATAGCAACAGTTATCATATTATTCTGGTATGGTATGGCTTAAAGAAGTAATATTCTTGGCAATATTCTAGTACCGAATTCAATTCCGAGAAAATATGTCTCGAAGATACTGTTCCTGATGGAGGATATCCACTACACGTACCATAAATTGATAGAGAAATTTCTATTGTGAAGCATCTTACGGGTCTCTGACCAAGACAGATGAAATTATCTACTAAAATATGCAAATCTTATACTGAATAAAAATAACAGGAATGTATTACTTCCAGATTTTCTTAAAGACTTTAGGGGGATCTGAAAAAGCTCAATAAATCACCAGTACATGGTATTTTAAATAAAAAATATTAATTTAACAGCAGAAAAGGTCGATTCCCTTTGATTCTTTTTAAATTCACATATTCTGTCTATTTTCTCATGCTTTCTTACTTATCGCTTTCAAGATTTCGAGAATTTCAGCTCTCAAAAATTTAACCCACTGATTTCACGTATTTCTCCACTAGGGCGCGTGATTTCTTTTGGGGTCCCTGAAAAATAGGTTTGACATGAGTGAAGGGAGGGATGTGGCCGTCACACCCTTCTTACCACCTTTCCAAGGTAAGAGATAATTTTACATATTTTTCAACTAGAAAACGTGATTCTTCTTTGCGGGCTCCCGGCTCCTGGAAAATGGGTTCGGTGATAGTGGGGAAGGGGGTGTGTGCAGAATCCTTCTCCCCATTTACACCGAACCTCTTTTCTCAGGAGTCCCTCAAAAAAAATCACGCATCCTAGTGTTAAGCATTTTCAATCAGGGTCCTTGAAAAGGTGGAAAGGACGAGTAAGGTGGGAGGGACGAGTGAGGGGAGAGGGTACACTCGTCTCTCCCACTCTTACAAGGTCCCTGATTGAAAATGCTCAACACTAGGACGCGTAATTTTTTTAGGGACTCCTGAAAAAGAGGGAAGGGGGGGCTTATGGCGAACCCGTTTTTAAGAGGCTCAAAAAAAATCATGTGTTTATAGTGAACGTCCATACGTGAATCCTAAGCCATGGAAAACAAAAATGAGTGTGACAGTGGGGCCACGCAGCAGAAGTGAACCTTTACGTGTGCTTGGCGTCATATGGAGTACAATAATACGTTGAGGACAAGCATAAATACAAAGAAGCTTGCATATTGGTGGAGTAGAGGGAAGATCTCATAGTAAGAAAGTACAGAGAGAGAGAGAGAGAGAGAGAGAATATTCATGCTTTGCGTGGCGTGGGAATAGTGGGGATATCGAAGAGGAGTCTTTGGAGCAATTTCGAACCGCCACACAAAAGGGAGAAGCCATTACAGAGAGAAGGTATAGAACGTATACTTGTAAGAGAGAGATAGAGACTACCGTTCATACGCTCGGTCGTTTTTTTCAATTCACTCCCGTCCCAAAAGAAGTTTCACTTCAAAAACT
>CAKNWT010329746.1:0-11852 GCA_932066315.1 Andricus coriarius | reverse complement strand
GGTGCGAGATGCCTTCACTGGGTGAGGGGTTGTCGACACGCGGGGTCATCGCCCCAAAGGAAGGGATACGTCACGCAGGTGAGATCGTCTTGCTAGAATAAGGGTGCCCTAAGGTAGGGATCGGTTCCTCCGGGGGTTAGTGGTCCAGGGGTCGCACTAAACCTCTTGAAAACGGGGTTGATAGTGGGCCTGCAGGCCACTCGGAAAAGCTAGAGAGTTTTGAAGAGGTAAAAGATCAAGCACAGAATAAGAATAATAATGATGATGAAGCGTATCTGCAGAAGCAAAACCAATTTTGATCGCAGGTGAGAAGCAGCGCAATCAAATAATTACACCTTTGTTTAAGTTGCATAGAGATAAATTGTGGATGAGAGGTGACAACATCATTAATTTCGTCTCATGTATGTATATCATTAAGCTATTTCCCTTTCGGCGAGCCTCTAGGGGTAAGCGTGACACTACCCGATTCGGAGTAGTGTTTTTTAGGTGGATAGTTTCTTGTAGTAAATAACTACATGTGTGGGCTCACCACACCCACGACTGCCAGCAGCAACGCAGTAGTATCAGACGGTCGCCCATCCAAATACTAACCGCGCCCAACACTGCTTAACTTCAGTGATCTAACGGGAACTGGTGCTTCCAGCGTGGTATGGCCGTTGGCATGTTAACGACTCCCATAGGAAGAGAGCTCATGGGAAATTCCATTATCAGGCTCGCTGATCCGAAAGATTTAAATGTAGAATTAGGATTTGTTACATCTACCAAGAACGGAAAACGTTTTGTTTATAATTTTTTCATTAAATAAAGTTTCGACGCGAAAGTATTTGCAAAAAATATTGCGAGGGCAATAACCACACTATGAGAAGCTACGGGAGCTGCGAATATTAAATCATTTAGTATATCACGAGAGGGAAACGGCTTTGACAAAATGTCGTGGTCGATAAGAGAATTGGCAGGCGATTTGGCAAATCGACACTTAAGTTTGATTATGAATGATAATTTAGATGTAAATATATTATTAAGATTATTTTAGATACGTAAATATAAAATAGATACAAATGCACGCTTTCGAATTATATTGTAGATTTATTGTCTCGTCTTCGAAACTCGACCAACGAAAAGGCACGTAGGTTTTCGTTTTCGTGGAAACCAAGTTAAAAAAACATCTTGAGTCCAGAGATTCTCATAAAATTATGAGAAGTACTCTCTACTTTCCGGGACTTTTCAAAGAAAAGTCGTAACATTGAAAGGATGTCTTTTGTCCGATCGACCATTTTTTTATGGGCACTCGAACCGAGGGATTCGTTGCGGCCGAGCTAAGGAGGTCCTTTGCATCCAAAAACAGGAAACCACCGGACCATGTGATAAAGCTTAAATTCATCGACTCCTTCGCTCGCCCTCGAAAAAAGCATCTCGGAAAATTTCGAGTTCAAGCCCAGTTCAAGAGCGCAAGCGCAATATGTGGGTGGTGGCGATTCGAACGCGAGAGCGGGATGAATGTGACCTCACAACCTGGAGGGATGATATGGAAAGGGACCCACCCCGTCTTGCGCGCGCCGAGCCAACTTGCGTTGGTCGAGCGCTTTTTCGAAAAGGGCAGATTCGCTTTTGACATCGAAACGAGAAGCTCGTGTCGCGCTTACTATTTCTTGCTCGAGCAAATACAAAATTATAAAACCAGTGAATCTCTGCCGAATTTAGAGCTAATTGTATTAGATCTTAGCGATAAATATTCTGTTACTTGATTTCAATTAAAATTCACTGTGTATTTCTTTGTAAAATCTATTAGAATCTTTTCATTAATTTCAGAAGTTTGGTCGCGGGAGTTGGACTTCCAAGTCCTTCATTGTGGCATGATCCCGAGTTTCATTGAAAGATTATAGAATTTGAATTTTAAACGGTTTCGCGCTAAAACCTGACTTGCACGTTACACCTTCATACTTCACGAAGTTTCTACATTTTCCCACTTTCACATTTTAGCAGTTACCGGATTTTTTTTCGAATCTTAGTGGCACAGTTTAAGTGCAACACAAAGTTTGCCATTTTTCGGAAACGTTCCAACAGCCTTAATGACAATTCCATTTTTTGTTACGTGCTTTTTTAAAGTTGTGATAAAATAAATTATATTAAATAATAGACGGAGAAAATGTTAGACAGAGGTTATGTAAAACTTAAAAACCTTCAAAGAGTAACATATGTAAATCAAAGATAGTGTAGTGCTGCTTTATGGAGCTTCCATAAAGGCGTAAAATATGAAGGAAGCTAACTGACGCCATACCGCGGTGACAGCTGACAAGTCTATAATTTTATATGGTGTAATAATAAGTTATTAAAGTAATAGAATTTACGTCAACACAAGATTTGGAAATAATTTAGTCAATAGTTTTACGGAAAATTCATGAATTATTATCAATTATTATCAATGAGTTCACAAAGGCATCCTTTTACTACTTGTACACTTTTCCTCTTGCGAGACCACGTTTATTATTCTAAGAATAAATTAATGATTTATTCAAATTACAGTGATACTATTTCATAGGCCAAGCAATCGGACTTCTCAATAAACAAAAAAAAAAAGAAAATCACAAATTGAATTTTTTTATTCAAATTTAAAATTCCCGCCAAGTCCAGTGGCGGTCTGCAAATGCGACTGTGACCGACAGTGCATTTTCGCAGCAAGATGAAGCTATCATCTGTCATCGCGTTGTAGCCTAAGTCTGCTTCCTTCAAAATTCAAGACGCTGCTACGTTTTTCCCATTTTCACTTTTTAGAAGTTACCGTATTTTTTTCGAAAACCCAGATACATACCCAATGTCCTCCCACCGCGAAACCATTTCCGGGTCAAAAAGTTTTCAAAGTGCGTTTTTAAAACAGTAATCTCAATTTAGAAAATTGATGTAAGGTTGCCATCCAAATTAATTAGTAAATTTCTTATGTTAAATTTTGTCGACTGTACCGGTCACATTATTTTGGAACCTCATCCCAGGTGAATAGTGGCGATTCGCGGTTCGAATACGGGCAGAGGTAGATTTGCTCACGTTTCTCCAAAAATTATTTTACCAGTACAATCAACAAAATTAACATTAGAAATTTATTAATCTCCATTGATCGATCAGAGGATCTATTCTGAGGTTACCCACACTAAAGTTTGAACAAATTTCGCCGCTTTTTTGAAACCTTTCCAACCGTCTTAATGACATTTTTCGATTGGAAACTCTCAATTGTTCTTGATAATTGATAATCAAGTAGATTACCTGTATCGGATGCAGCATATTTTTTTCAAATAGCATTTTGAGAATGCTTTCTTGAAATCAATTACTAATAATTTACAGTCAACAGTGTAAAGCTAACATTAAATTTTGAACAGCTTTTAACTTAAACACGTATTATAGAAAATTTTATTCATATTGCATTGCAATACTCTTTGGCTTTATATCTATAAATTTTGTCCCACTTTATTGCCAATTTCAAAAACTGAAACTCTTGAAAAGCACCAAGCTAAATTAAAAAAAAAAGTATTTTGTGTTCTAAATTCTTTGTAAGAATTTTTCCTGCGCATACTAAAAAAATGTTTGTTTGAATCAAAATATTAACATTGGAGTTCATTGGAAAAATTCTTTAATAAATGATTTCTATATTTTTTTTACAGCACCAATGAATTTGCCACGAATAAATCTACAACGAAGGCATTTACCACTATCGGCACGTCTTCATGGAGGTAATTTAAAAACTAATAGAAATTCTAAAACAAATATTGCAGTGTTTTTCCAAAACCTCTAGTTTTTCAGGGTAACGTAGGTTACGTTGAAAACCCTTATGTAAACACGGTCGGATCCCCGTCCCTCTGTTGTTTACCACTCCTATTAAGTCATTTCACTATCCCTACCTTATCAGAAAATAATTACGTAGCGTCTGCTATCGCGAATTCTGGGTATGCTAAACGCATTGCTTCTGTTTTTCTGATTCTGTTTTTGGTCAATTATACTAAGAAATCGGCGGAGAATATGTTTGACAGAGGGTACACAGATAGAACTAAAAACCTTCAAGAAGTAAAATATGTGAAACAAAGATAGTGTTTGGTTCTGTTTTATTGATAAAAAATTATGAAGTAATGTTAAATGAATAACTGAAAGTTTACAGCGTGATTTTAAGCTATGTTATGTTGAACAAATTATATTATTAACGCTGTGGCTGTTATCATTAGAATAAACATAAATACCCTTTTTAAATCTGAAAATCAGATCAGATTTTTCTTGCGCTGTTATTTGCATTTATTTTAGATGACAATGACGATAAGTCATTGCTTTCTGATCAGGTAGTGATTTTGAAACAGCCTGATTGATTGGTAATGGTTCTTGACCATTTTCCGATCTGGTTTCGAAAATCAGAACTAGAAAGAGCAATTATATTTTTAACCAATCATTTTAATTTTGGCATAAATGTGTTTTTACGATTGTTTTGTGGAGTTTAAAACAATTTTTAAATCGTAAGAATCAGTCTTCATCCAGAACAAGGCGTTTCAAATAGAATTTCCATCTGATACAGTTGAATAACACATTTTTGTCAAAAGTGATTCTCTAAGAAAGAAACAATTTTTTACTATGTTATATGATGATCTATGCATTGAAGGGTCTCTGCAGTATAAGCTTAAATGAACTTTAATTAATGTATTAAACTATTATGCCCTAAATTATTTTTATTTGATAAGTAAGTAAGATTAATGCATCAGAAAACACGGACCTGCCTAAAGCGAGCCGAGGGTACTGATACAGGAGGTGAGCTAATTTTATGAGCTAAGCGATACATTCATCGCCCACCGGTGGGCGCCACCTTATCTGGGCAATGTGATCACCCGTACAAACATAATAGGATCTCAATCTTGTAATGAGGTTGACGTACCGCCTCGCAAGGGTGATGCGGCGGAACTATGGCCAAGGTGACTTGTCCTTCACATGAAAAAAATAGTCGGCCCTAGAACCCCTCGTCCCTCCATAAGACCAGCAAAGATACGCCCAGTCATAGAAGTCATTCTAGAAAACAAAACGGTGCTTAGTGATCGGAATTCCCCTCGGATTAACGAATGGAAGTCTGGAAGCTGTCCTACCAATTTCATCGGTTGATTCCTTCCCGTTAATTCTTACATATGCTGGAACCCGTACAAAGCAAATAACCTCCAGACGTCTAGCTGAAGCCACCCAATCCCCTATAAGTCGTGCATTGGGTTGACCCCAATGACCAAACAGAGTGTTCCTTATGCTAATGGGGAAAGACCGGCAATCTATGCATATAGCAGAGTCCTATCACTCCTCTTCGATAATGTGTTTGAGAGCGTAGCATATCTCATACTACTCGGCCGTTAGTGGAGATTCAAAGTACCTCAATTGAATGCCAGACCTAACACCAGACAAAGAAATGAAGAAGCCTCAGTCCGCTGAGCTCACTCTGGATTAACCGACTTCTACTACTCTTCGCCAACGCTGAGGCAATTAATGGCTTCAATGGCGAAAGAAGGCTTGATCTTTTGACGCTATAAAGTCATTCACCAATTTTCTCACTTTAGCTTCAATTTGAATTTCGTGTTCAGCTAATCTGTTTTGTAACGAGCAAAAAAGGTGGTAATCTGACGGAGCAATGTGCGTTCTGTAAGCCGGATGTGGCAGAATTTTTCATTGCAATTCTTTTATGGTTAGGCGAACCACGGAAATTCTATGTGGCCTAGCGTTGTCGTCCTGTAATCTTTATCCATGCCAAGAATATGATCTCTTCTCTTGGACTTTTTTCGCCAAACGGTGCAGTTGAAAAGAGTAACATTGAAATGAGGAATTCTGCCACATGCGGCTCACTTCCCAGATATTGTCCCGTCCGATTACCACCTTTTTCTCTCGTTACCAAACAGCTCAGCTGAACACCAAATTCAAATTGAAGCTGAAGTGCAAAAAATCTTGAATGACTTTATAGCGTCAAAAGATCAAGCCTTCTTTCGCCATTGAAAGCATTAATTGTCTGAAAGTTGGCGAAGAGTACTAGAAGCTAATGGCAACTACATTAATTTATACTTGCACTTTGTAAGATTATTATAAATAATAAAAAAAGTTGCTTAAAACGGGTACGACTTACTTGTACACTTAATAATTTGTTGATAAGAGGGTTTCCCCTCCAACAAAAGTACCTACGATTAAATCCATTTGCAAGCAGCGTTCTTCTCATGGAAAGGGGAACCTCGCCCGCTTCCAAAAGTAGAATAGAGATGGGTGGAGAAGTCATTCAGCCCAGGGCAACTCGGAGAGATGCATGCTGAACTCGACGAAGCCTTTCGCTTGATGGTTTGTTCGCACGGAATAAGAGAGGAGACCCTACTCCAGGTGCGCCCTAATGAGTCCTTTGTGCACCTTCAGAAGCAGGGAGACAAACACTCCTCACATAGCTCTGGCTATAACCCTCATGATGTTTATCGCCCTGGATCTCTTAACCGCTATGCTTACAATATGAGAAACCCAAGTCATGCACCCGTCACGTAAGACTCTCATGTATTTAAGCATAGATTGAAAAGGAATGACGACCTAGCCAAGAGTCAGGAAAATCTCCCCCATTTCAACTATAGCTCTCGAGAGAAGGCACAGTTGACACCTGGGCATCGAGATTGAAAGTATCAACCTTACCAGCCACGGAGAGAGAGACTCGAGACCCCATAGCAGCAAGAATTGAGCCTCTTGGATGATTTCCGTGGTGACATATAACAAGACATCGTCCAGATACATAGCAACCTTGTCCAGAAGAAACACACCCAAGAGTATCAGCGCAAGCCCGAAGGGAAACCGGGAGAGAACATCCCCTGGGGGACCTCCAGTCCACAGACTCTTGAATCGCTGCTGTCCGACGCACAGTATAACTTCCTTCTGCTGATAAAAAACGTTAAGACGTGGAGAAGCCTCGCCGGAACGTTCAACTCTCTGAGCCCGTCAATGAGGACATTAGGGAGGACGAAGTTGAACGCGCCCTTGATCTCCAGGGCCACAGAGAGAGTTCCCTTGCCTCTTTTAGAAACTGTTATGCTGTCTGCCATCACACAACATACGCCATCCATCGAGGACCTCCCCTCCTGGATCCGTGCTGAAGATTCAAGATCCAGCTACTATTAACCTTTTCAGAGAGGCCTCTAATGAACTCATAAATGATCTCATCTATACCCGGAGCCGACTTCCTCTTGTAGGCTGAAAGTGCCGCAGAGAACTCCTCCCAGGAGAAGTCTCTGTTCATACAGTCCGACTCTTCTACGTCTCGAGCAGAAAGAGACTTAACCATCCACCACAATCTAGCCAGACCAGAAGCGGTATCAATATATTCGCCGAATGCTCGGCAGGCCTGGTATTCAACCTCACGGATAAAACTTTCGACCTGATCGTCGACAACCTTACACTCTGCCTTTAGCTACTACGTTTGGCTTGCCAAGAATTCGACCTCGACTGTTTCCACTTTGTTGGTATTTATAATTATATGGTGCTCATTCACGAGCACTTTGCTTCCCGTTAGCGAATGTATTTGCTTTCTCATTAGTGATTTTCGTGAATAAAAGACAAACCAGAGTTTTCATTTATGTCAATTTAAAAATCAAAATTTACAAAAAATATAAAATTACAAAATAATTTTAAAAAAAACTTAAGTACAAAGACAAATAAGACAAGTCAAATTTTGTATTCGAAATGATAATTTTTCGAGCTGGAAAAGGGAAGGAGAAAGTTCTGTCGCACACTATCCCTTTCCCAACTTTATGATTTATTTACCAAAATTATCGGCATTATTCTACTTGAAAATGGATGATCAAAAAGTATTTTCCATTTATGTGTTAACTTCGAATTATGTCGATGAAAAAAGTTTTTATGTTTGCAGCAGATGTTTCAAATATTATAAATGAGCATAACTTCCTTAATTTTAAATGAAGTGTATTATTATTATAGGTAAATCGATTCGTTTCAAACCAAGGAATCTCTTATGCTGTTATATCATCCTTGAATTATGTTAATAAATAAAATTGAATATAATAATTTGGAGTTTTCATTACTTAAAGATACAATATAAAAAACACATTGAACATTTTTTAGTTATTTTTAGAATGCTACCATCAACAAAATTTTTAATAATTTATGGTCAACGATGTAAAGCAAAAATTTAATTTTGAATAACTTTCAATCTAGACACTTATTATAGAAAACTTAATTCATATTGTATCGGAATACTCTTTAGCTTTGCACCTAAAAATTCTTTTCCATTTTATCACCAATTTTAAAAACTGAAACTCTTGACACGCACTGAACTAAACAAAATTTTCAAAATACTGTTCTAAATGTGTTCTTAATTCTTTGTAGGAATTTTCCCTGCGTACGTTAAGAAAAATGTTTGTTTGAATCAAACCATCAACTTTGGGGTTCATTGAAAAAATGCGTTAACGAAAAATCCCTATATTTCTTTTTACAGATTCAGATTACTTGAGCACGCCAAACCCTAGGCACAGAAGAAGATTATATGAACAAGGTAACCCAAATATAATCTGAAACAAATCTCAGCGAATCGTTCCAATAGCTCTAGTTCTTTAGGGTTTCGCAGGCTGCGCCGAGAATCCAGTATGGAACCACCGCTGGATTTCCGTTCGTCGTTTACCACTCCTATTGGGAATGGTGGTAGACAATTTCGGCATCTGATGCGAAAATTAGAACTAGAAAGAGTTCCTAGGGGTTCCTTGGGTTCAAAATAATGTCATGAAAGTTCAATGTATCATAAGCCTAAATGAACTCTAATTAACGTTTGTAGCGGAAAATTGAATCTAGATTATGAATCTTCAAAATTCTAAATACTCTTTCTAGTTCTTATTTTTGGCACCAGATGGCATATCGCAGTTCTCAGCTGAAATTTCCTGTACAGGAACCTCGGAGGATCCTTCACGTGTTTCTGTACAGGAAGCTGCACACGAACCTGTAAGGTAATCTTGACAGTTCCTGTGCAGGAATTTGGCGAAGGAAACTGTACATGATCCTGCAAAGGAAACTGAGCCGACAAAGGAACCTTTGAATGATCCTGTACGGCTTCCTGTGCAGGTTCCATTGTGAAGTAAATTGAGGCTTAGGTTCCTGTACAGAAGCGTGTATAGGATCCCTCACAGAAAGCCATCAAAGGAACCTTTGGAAGGAGCCTGTACAGAAATACGTATAGGGTTCATTGCAGAAAGCCATCACGAAAACTCATGTCGCTTACAGCTATCAAGTTGCCTTCCTTTTATTCCCTTGAAGATCCAAATCATCGTCGAGAGAGCCAAGCAACTAGCGAACCCTCGCGGATAAGTTCCTACGCAGGTTCATGTATAGGATCCTGAACATGTTCCTGTACATGAACTCAATTGACTCTGAGAAGGAACGTGTAAAGGATCATTTAAAGGTTACCTTGTATACAGGTTTCTTTGCCGGATCATGTATAGTTTCCTTCGCCAAATTCCTGCACAGGAACCGTCAAGAGTACATGTACAGGTTTGTGTGCAGTTTCCTGTACAGGAACATGTTTAGGATCCTCCGAGGTTCCTGTACAGGAATTTTCAGCTGGGTTAAACCATTCCCAATGACTTCTACAGTATTTGTGCTGGAGAGCTGAAATTTGTCAGGGATGTTAACCTGATGTGGGATATTCTAAGAAGTATATTTGTATCCACTTAACTATTATCACGTTTTTATTATCAGTGGTTTAGGACTAAGAAAAATTAAGAAATTTGGAAATTTGTTTTACAGACCTATCAGGTAGTTCATCGGCCAGGACCGCCGGTAGACCACTCGAAAAACATAACTAATTAAATATAAATTTGTTTTTAATACTGCATATACATATTTAAAAGTTAGAAATTCAGAATCGCGTTTCGTCAATTACAGATACATGACAATTTTCATACAAAATATAAATTAGGATAAATATAATGTATCTTGTAAAGAGAAAGTGATACGTCAAAACTATAATGAGTAGATAATATAAATAGCCTAGGAAATATAACAGGGATTAGGTTTTAGGGCATTCTATTCTTGGACCTCTAATAAAAGGATTATCCTTCGAACCTAATCTCTGACGATTTCTAAACGTTTTCTTATGAATTCTAACTTTTCCTGACGATTTCTGTCCAGAACCGTAACAAAAGTGGTCCGAAATGTTCAGAAGTTCTGACTTCTTTACTGAGGATTCTTAAACTTTTTTTTTAGTGGGGCAGTGATTATTAAATCGGAAAATGAGGAAAGATTTCGGAAAGGGGTTGGAAGGAAATCACAAAAATGTTCCTTCCCGAGCCTTTCCGAATTGTATGTGAACTTTGCTTGCGATTGCTTTCCGAATGTCGAGGTGTCCCAATTACCGAACCTTTCCGAGTCTTTCCGAATGCCCGACTGAACGGCTTCTTTTCGATTCCTTTCCGATCATTTCCGAATGTCCCGCTTGTTAACTCGTTCCAAATGTTTCCTATTTCTTTCCGAATCAAATTATAAAAATATGTATTCTTGTAGTAATAATTAACTTTTATCTTTAAAGAATTGCAAGTTGTAGTAATCCAATTGATTTATTTTGAATGCAGCAAAGATGGCTACTGAAAACCTAGAAATAGGGAAATTCCATAACTCAAAAAGCCTTTTTGATTATCGTATATTACGTACATTATTGCTGCACATTATCGCTTCTAGATATTCCAAGTTTCGAATATTTCATTTACATAAGAAGCGTCACTTTGATCGATTTCCATATTCACAATAAAAAATAAAGTTTGCTGAAAAAATAACTGTGCTCGCTCCCTCCCAGTTGTGCAATCGATGAACCCAAACGTCGTTTGTGATTGCCAACCTTTGCCAATGATGACGATTCCTGTAGATCTCACAAAAATAGAGCCACATTGAATTGCTTTACTTCAAATGGTGTTTGGTTCAATCGAGTTCGGTGCAATCAAATACCTGCCACAATCGATATAAATGAAATCGAAGAAACAGAGCGGCGACGCAGGAGACACTGATAGCAAATTGTATCTCATACAACTCAGAGTAGATTTTTTTATAATACAAAAAAGCAATTTTATGAAGAAAGAAGATTCATTAACAATCATAGATGAGCAGATGAAATATATGGCATTTGAAAGTAAAAAAGGTTTTCTCAGTAGTTATGAAATTTTATTATGTCTACGTGTTCAAAGATGGCATATATATTCATAAAACCCGAAAGAATCTGAGCAATTTCGGGTTTATGAACATATGTGCCATCTTTGAACTTTTCACCTTGAGTAAACACTTTTTGGAAGGTAGCATGCCATAAGGGCTAAACCTTTTTTTGAAAAAACAAAAGATAGTTGGGATTCAAACATAAAATTAAGACCTGATTTCTTGGACAATTATTATTAGTAGACTCACAATTTGGAATAATTTAGTAGTTCTAAATTAATACATTTTTAAATCTTTAAAATAAGTAGTAACTATATTTTCTCACATGATCAGTTCAGTTACCAATTGAGGGAGCAGCTGAGCCATCAGCTCAGGGTCAGTCATCAGCTCAGCAATCAACCGGTTCTCTACTACAGACCTCAGACTATAATAGCGAATTCAGAATCAGCCGCCTGAAAAAACTAAAGGGAAGATGGTGGAATGGGGACTGGTACAAAATAAATGACTCTGGTCGATTCGGTAATTAAAAAACTAAAACACAATATAAAAAACATGTTATGTGATTAGTAACCTTAAAAATAACGTAAAAAGTAAACGATGACATACTTCAGACCAAATAAAAAGACCTTAATGATGTTAACATGATCCTGTAATAATACGACGTTCCGAGAGTCAAATGCTCTCCT
>CAKNWT010329745.1:2388-13096 GCA_932066315.1 Andricus coriarius | reverse complement strand
ATGTAAGTTCCGCTACATAAATTTACGTGGAAGGGTAGTTTTCGGGTGAAATTATAGAAGGGGTAAATTTTCAAGTGCTAAATAATTAAGTTAGAGTTCTGAAGCATATTTACGTAGTTCGAGGTCATTTTTACACTTTTATAACATTTTTCATCACGAGGGGTATGTATGTATGACTTAGGGGTAGTTTTTTGGATTACGTATTATGCGTTTTCGGGGAGCAAAAAAAAAAGCAAAAAAATATACCTTAATTGTTTATTGCATTATAATAATTTTTAGCCAGTTTTCATAGGTGGCGGCGCTGAGTGGATGCCATGCTAGCGCCGCCACCCTTATCTCGGAAGTTTGAAGAGCAAAAAATTTTTGTTTGAGCATTAAATTTGCAAAAAAAAAGCAAAAAAATATGGCGTTTTCCATTTTTCATTTTGCCGTGGTGGCGGCGCTGACTTGACGGACCTCTTTTCTCCAATCGTCTGGAACTTGTCCTGTACGGAGAGGGTCCGAAAATAATATGAATCCTCATTTTATATTACGTACTTCCAATAAATATACATTCCCTGAAAATTCCGTAAGTCCCTTTAAAAAGATGAACAAATCCTTGAAATCGCTTGAAATATTCAAAATCCCATAAAAATCCACTTTAATCCTTTAAAATCTAAAAACCCCTTTACATCTCTTGAATTCCGTTAAAATCCTTAAAAATTATTTGAGATATTTAAAAATATTTTGAAATCCTATGAAATCTCTTTAAATTGATTGAACTCTTTGAAACGCCATTAAAATCTACTGATGTCCTTACAAAAAACCCTATAAGTGAAAAATTGGGTTTTATGATTTTTTTTGCGCTACTTATGATTTTTTGCGTTTTTTGAATAAAAATGGTTTATTATATATAAAATACTATTTTCTACTGATAAAAAGATGTTTATCTAATTTGTTTAACCAATTTATTATTGTTCTTAGAAGTTTCCTCTCAGAATGGAGTTAGAAAATCGCAGTTTTTTCCTATTTTTTCAAATCATTTTTATTTTTTCAATGACAGTACGGTAACATTCAATTCAAGATAACAACAAGAATTGTTTAAATAATTTAGTATTATTTTTAATAATATTGTCTATGAATAATGCTAGGAAGTAGTGGTCTTTTTGCAAATTTTCAACTTTTCATCCACTTTGTACTTAGAGTGAGGTAATAATGAATGCACTTTAGCAGTCCTGATTGTTTAAAAAAAATGTTGTTGTATATAACTATCTTCTCTCGTATTAATGCTAGATAGTTGCGCTTTTCTCTGAAATTTTCTGTTTGGCTTTGACTTTTCAATTATGAACAAATAAGGATTAAGCACCAACAAGAATAATTTTCTAAATAGATTTGTATTTTTTTCAAAGTAAGTTATTTCTAATCTTTTACCGATGTTTAAAAAATATTATTTCAAACAAAAAGCCTATCTCATAGTAGAGATAAAACCAAAGAATAGAATAATTAGGAGTAGGTGGAATAAGTACGAGTAGGTCCGTAAATGACTTGTAACATTTTGTTTCAAATTACAATACGAAGCTTATTGCAAAGCGTGAAAGAAAAATGTAGAATTTCACATATTTTACTATTTCTCTTTTCTTGTTTTTTTTACACCAATTATCTTTTTTGCATCCCTCTCCACCTCCAGCCACAGACCCTGGAGAAATTGCATTGTTATCGATGTTGAAATACATATACACAGATAAGAAAGGTCTGAATCAAACAATTAATATATTATAAAATCTGACGGGACAAGGTGGCCGATTCAACCAACATCTTTTTCATGCAACCAAATATTTTTATGTGTGTACCAAATTTAAAAAAATGGTTGCATTATAATAAGTGATGGCTTATCTTCGCAGGGAAAACATTCTCTAGAACTCTACAGCTCCCATTTTTAAAAGTAAATTTTTATATGACAGAAATTGTTAAAATTATTTAAAAAAACAAAGAAAACATTGTTTAAACAAGTAAACTTATTTTCCTGTACTCCCATTCTTAAAATTAAAAACCGTTGAGTTTAGAATGTTTTCTCCAAAAAATAGTTATTTTTCGTAAGTTTTAAACTTTTTTCATAAAAAATAATTGTTTATCGTTCGTAAGAAATGACTGATTATTTGTTCTAACTGAGCGGTTTGTGGCAGAGCTATAAGCCTCCTTTTGTTTACGGAAGTAGCTTTTCATAATTTATCGCAGTGCCACAAGATACCATGACTTTTAAAAAATAAGAATAATTTTCATTGAAAAAAGTGTA
Organism: Andricus coriarius; assembly: GCA_932066315.1. Lineage (NCBI taxonomy): Eukaryota > Metazoa > Arthropoda > Insecta > Hymenoptera > Cynipidae > Andricus > Andricus coriarius. The sequence continues at coordinate 10,824 of CAKNWT010329745.1, read as the reverse complement.
ATGCGTTACCTTCATTTTATTGCTCAACAGTAAGTTATTGTTTGAATAATGAAATAGTAATATTCTAGCAATTTGCTCATGGATTAGTGAAAAAATCACAAGCTAATTTTAAAAACATTAATACGTACAAATATTGACCAATTCGTACTGATGTCAAGTACTGATGTCAAAGCACAATTTAGTAAAGTTTCAAAATAAAAAGTCTCAAAATAGAAATTTCAAATAAATAATAGATAAATAGTATCAACACCATTTTTGAATATTTTAAATTCACAGATGGCGTTCATACTCAGTTGAAAAATTTAAAAAACAAGAATTAAGTTCAATATTTTAGAGTTGAGGATTTTAAAAATCACTTCAAAGTCTAGCCTCCAAGTTTTTTGTCTGGTGACGCTCCATCGCTATTTTAAGATGAAACTCGAAAGTGATTTTTGAATTAAATTAAACGTTAATTCCAAATAACAGTCAATAATGATCACTATTTTTGCATAATATCTCAAATAACCGGTAACGTTCCTTAATAATTTATCCTACTAGGAAATAAGAGGATATTTTGAAACGCTAAAGTACAAAATCCAATCAATGGTAAAAATATACATTTGTTCTATATTTTAAATGATTTTTATCTGTTCTGCATATATTTTTAAGATATTCTTGAAAGTTTTGGTTTTATCATAGTTTGTTCTAATCCATACAAAATTAATTCCTTTTTCTGTTTTGGAAAAATTATATTTGGATGTTCTGCAAGCCACATGAAGTTAACACGAATTTCCGAGAGCACCGATCACAAGGACAATTGCTTTGACCGAATATTTTTGGTACAGTCGTTGCAACTCCTTTTTAAGGTCTTGATACCCCTCCTCTTTTTCCTTCTCCTTGGCAGTGATGTTGTAGTCGACCAGAGCCGAGAATTAGATCACGAATATGGTTCGTTTCTCGAAGTCTTCGAGAACAATGTCATTTCTCGAGTGTGCAACGGAGACTACTATCCGAAAATCGTAGTTCCAGAAAAGTTGGCACTTCTCGTTTTGGACAATTGACTCTATCCCTTTGGAGCGTTCGGCAGGGCAGGGTCGCGCCAACACCGTAAGAGATCCATCCTTCGGAACGTCTTATGTGTCTCACGAAGTAGTCAGCCAGAAACCCTACAAGCGTCCCGGAAAACCCCGGAAGCGTTTAAATCGCAGACGGAGGAAAAGCAAGAAACAACAGTTCCTCGCATCTCAGGAAATAGTGAATTCCGCTCATCCCACTGTGCCTTCATCTCCGCCTCCGCTTTCCGCGACCGCGAAGTCGTCAAATCCCGGTCCCGTTTCTCCACCCACGCTACTGTCTCCGTGCCCGGTTTCCGCCAGTTTAGAATACGACCCGCAGTATCCCGATTGCTGGTTAGATTCTCTAGGTCCGGAATACGACCCGGAAAGTCCAGCTTTTTATTCGGTCGGAATTCCGCAAGAGCGAATTCCAGAATTTCCACCGAGTTTCTCTCCTCTCGCTCTCCACCGTGTCCGCCTGGGGGCATTAACTATTCCGGTACTCGCTGAGCCCTTGATCGAAAATCTCCCCTCCGCGACGGAACTCTTTCGCAGGCTGGAAAGGAGTTTAGAAAGCCCGGACTGGGAACTTTTGCTTATCCCCGTAGGAAGCTCATCCGTGAAGTTATTCCCCTCGCAGCGCAAGGTGACGGTCAGGCGTGCCTTGTTCTAATTAGCAACAGTTTCCCTCAACTTCTACTATTTTGACTCACAGAAAGGATTTCAATTTCTTCCACCCCCTCATTGATAACCTAAAATATTATCAGCTTTCTTATTCCGGGCCTTCAGGAGTGAGTACTCGAGATGGATAAGATTTGATGACCTTGCTCACCCCTGATATTTAAGTCAAGGCCGAGTGTTTCCGCTGCTTTGTACCGAAACACACCTTTGCCAACTTGTTCGTGTTCCCTGACCATTTTAAGAAGAGGGACTTGTCCATTTGCGACCACCTTGACGACGTGAGATGTAAAGTCGCGGAACAGAATATTTAAGATGTATAACCTTTCGGAACCAGATATCGCGGGATCTGAGCTCGTCCTTCATCCATGGAACCACTCCAAATGAATAGAGTACTAACGGAACGGCAAGCATGTTCGTCGCAGATACTTCTTCCTGGCCGACAATTTGAAAGACCAAATCCGTCGGATGAGACGGTTGTGTCTGCATCGGAGAGTATAGCTTTATAGATGTCATGTCCTGAACGCGGCTCTGTGGCACGCCCAGTCGGCATTATTGTCCGACCCATTGTCGGGAGCCGTGCGCGTTCGATTGTTTTGAACCGCACTTACTACAATTATGTTTGGTGTTAACATTGCTGTTCCCACGAGCAGCTAGGGAAAAGGGTTCGTCCATCATTGTAGAGCCCCGCATGCAAGGATAAGGCTGCATACTCTGAGAGGTCGCTCGGTGTCCCAGTAACCGTTCGAGACACCTAACCCTGGTGCTATTCAGTTTTTGGCACGGTTGTTACGCCTCCGCTTGGGGGTTAATTTCTTCGGGACCATCCCTGGGCAATTGTCCGCGACGGTTTATTAATTATTGTAGCCATATTCAGCAGAAGCTATTTTTGCAGGGACCCTCTGTCCGCAACCCGAGCACGCGGTCGGTGGCTTTATCATAGACCCTTCGTTTCGATTCCTAAGGAATCAAAACCGAATATATATATATGGCACTGCCCCCCCTTCCCTGCATCTGCGCCTGAACATAGGTGGATTCCACGCTATCTCTACTTTCAAACGGGTGTTATTGTCGCAATAGATTGTTAGTCGACAACAATTTTCATAAACAAATATACTTATATCGTGGTTTTGTACAAAGAAAATTGTTCTATTTCGCAGAGTAATTTCTTTGCATGAGAAGAATAATATCCTAACACAATGGATTGCCATTTAAAGACTTAATTATCTTTTTACATTCTCGTCATTTACGATTGAGAAAGTATTAGCATCGCCCGAAACTTCACACCTCAGTTTTTCAACGGATTTTCACGTTTTAAGGCCCCCTGAAGCGGAAAATCAAATTCTGGCGATGGCGACTATCTGTATGTCTGTCTGTCCGTAAACACGATAACTCTCGGGAAAAATGAACGGATCAAACCGAGGTTTGGTACACTTTTTTTGGTCCTGAAAGAAAGAACGAGTTCGTTAATTACCATTTCTTGACCAACGGGTATGGTTTTATCCATCGAAAATCCTATCCAAAAATCAAATATTTCATTTTACGCCAAACGACGACAGGGTTTGTCTTTTTGGTTTTATGTCTCAAAAACGAATAAGACGAAAATTATAATATTAAGCAAAGCGACGTAAAATATAAGAAAAAGGGTCGAAAAAGAATGATAGGTTTTGAAAAGTCCTATAAAGTTTATCATAACCATTTTTATACGACTTGCCATTTCAGTTTTGTCGAAAATTCTATGGAAAAATCCAACATTTAAATTTTGAACCATATTACTTGCAATATTTGCAATCTAAAATATACAATATATTTATATGTTTACGAAATATCATCTGTAAGGTAAGTCAAAACATGCATTAGTGTATGATTCTAAGAACATATGAAGGTCCCCAGAACATGGTATTTTTAAAACAGAAATTTTGCAATCTGAAATACATTATTTATTTGTTTAAATGTATAATCTTTTTGAGCGCCTTTAAATGCCTTAGGGGCGCCAAACATGTGGGGCGCAGCCAGGGTTTCTTGCCTCTTTGGGTATGATTTTAAATGCGTTCATATGTGCCACTCTCCAAATTAACAAAAAGCCATAATCAACCCCCTCATAACGACTTACCATCCATACACCCCCGCGCATATGAGCACATTTAAAGTCATATCCAAAAAGCCCATTATCAACTTTTGTATTGCAATTAAAGTTATTCGGTCATATGAGAGTGGGGTGGATCGATGTCAAGTGGTAATGAGACGGTTGATTGTGTTTTTTGTTAATTTTGAAAGTGGCGCATATAAGCGCATTTCAAATGCCTTAAGAAAATCCCTTCATTACTGCGTATTAAACACTTTGTCTTTTATTGATTATTACTTTGCAAAATGTTATGACCTCCACATCATGGACAATTTTCTAGATATGCGAAAAAATGATGTGGCACATATGAGCGCATATGAGCACATTTGAAGACTAATTACTCTATATACGTGATTTTAAATTTCTTATCACTCTCAAAGATGTAACACTTCCCCCCCCCCCCCCCGATTATATCTTTGATAATTAGTTTGCGCAAATTTTTTTTATTGGTGGCGCATTTGAGCGCATTTGGAGACCTTCAAGGTCATGCAATCGAAAGTTTAATTTTTTAAATGGGCGACTAACATGTCACCCCTCCCCCCACCTCTCGTAACACCTGATATAACTCTTAGAGTTTCGTGGTGCAAAATTTGATATCGGTGTCGCATATGAGCGGAGCAATTTAGTGCGCTAAAGAAAACCCTAAATTTTTAAGTTTGGGTGGGGGGGGGGGGGGGGCTGGCATAACTGACGTTAAGGGTTATATAAAAATAATTTCTTCTTTCACTCCAAAAAATGAATTTTCAAATAATGAGAATAAGAACTAATTAAGAAATAATTTGTTTTTTCACTCTTACATGCAGAAAATTAAGAAAAAATATTCACACCTACCTGAACCTTTGTGAAAACTTTGTAAACTTTGTCTTATACAAATATAGTTTGTCCTAAATTCTCTAGAATTGATGGTATGACAAAAGTTCTTCTTAAAGTTGTCTCATCTTCATTTTTGAGTTCTTGGGGAACACGTACTTCTATTCTTTCATCAATTTTATATATTTAAAAACTTACCGCAGAAAACGTTCTTGCTCGTCCTGTAAAATTTAATTTTTTGCCCTTGTACGGATGTCTTTCTCATGCCATAATATTATGAGACATAAACAAGTTAAAGAGATCGACAATAAGTGCCTGTCATATTTAATCTCAAATTAAGCAAAGTAAATTTTTTAAAAGTAAATTGAAAAAAAAGATAAAATTTTGTACATGACAATATTTACATTTTTCTAATAAAATTGTTTACAACGAATATTTGAATAACAGGGCCTAGGGGGATAAGCGTGTAAAAATGGCCCCCGTACGTATCAAGCCTATGTTGGCAACATATATTGACATCTATGTGAATATAAAATCCTGCAAATTTCCACCTTAAAAGTTAATTTTTTCGGAGTTATGGGGGGGGGGGGGATTTAAAAAAAATGGGTTTTCCACGAACACGGCTGAAACAGTTTAATTAAACGGTCGGCTGGAATAATGGTGCAATTGTGTTTTAAGGAATCACTTCTTTTTCATTTCTTTTGTACATAACATTATGAAAAACAAATGCGCATTTTTAAAACTTTACCCTCTAGTGAAATTACGATTGCTGTGAAATTACGTGACATACCAAACGAAATAGTTGAAAAATATTCACGAAAAAAGGTTTTAAAGAATGTTATTATTCTATGTATATAAAGTATTTCAATAAGAATCATCTGCAGTTGGCCTATACAAATTATAGTTTCCAGAGTTCACCATAAGAAGGTTGCAATACGATTTTGAACTCCTCATTGGGGTGCTTCTTTAGTGTGAGCCCCCTCGCCCCTCACAAAACGGGGTAATTTTTTAGTGTAAGTCCCCTCGCCACTCACAAAACGGGGTGCTTTTTGAGTGTGAGTCCCTTCGACTCTCACAAAACGGGGTGCTTTTTTAGTGTGAGTCCCCTCGCCTCTCACAAAACGGGGTCCTTTTTTAGTGTGTATCCCCTTGCCTCACACAAAACCGAATACTTTTTATGTAATTATTTCTTTTAATCTTCATCACTGTCATTTTCAATTACTGGAATGTAATTATTTTTCTTGAATACATCACTTAGTATTTCCGCTGGTTTAAAAACTTTCGATAAGTATCTAGCATGAGATAAATAATATACTACTGCAGGAATATCAGAGCAACAACCAACAGTCCGTTTTCCATTGGTACATTTAACTGGTCTTTAACGTACTGAATCCTCAGTTTCCCACCTTTATACATCATTTCTGCCAAATAAGATATCGCTTGGCTCAGTTGGTATGCACCAGTGAATGAGATCTTCAAATCTCTGTCCGTCATTTCTGGGAAATCTAGAATTTCATCGGATGCAACACTTGTAAAACGTAACTTCCGACGAAGCCAACCATTTTCTTCTACCTCAGTCGCCAAAGTATTCTGCACCTATTTTTGATTATGCATTTGTATAAGCTTGTTGTCGATTTTATGATTAAAAAAGCGATATTTTTTTTTAAGTTCACCGTGGATGGATTCAACTGCCCAGTGAACTTTAGTGACAAAACAAGATTCATTTGATTCTTCCGTGGACAGTTGTATCCTCTCGCCTTTTTGAGCACACATCAAGACTTTAAAATTCGTATCCAGTAATTTTTCTGTTACATCACGGAAACCACAATCAAGGACGAAAACATCACCTTCTCTTACGATTTTGCGCAAACTATTTGAATCGTCCATGACACTTTCCAAAATTCCCGCATCATTTTCGTTAGCATAATATGGTCCAAGCATGTCAATAACATAACCGTCAGTTGTGCATGCAGATAAAGGTTTACAAAGAGGAACCTTCTTCTGCCCAGAGTAAGTTTTCCTCTGATATTCGTTCTTGGTGCTTTTTTGATGACGAGCATACGTGCCATCGCAAATCAAAAATAAATTTTCATTCAGATGAAATAATTTTTTTGCCATTTCGGTTGTGTGGTTCTGAATTAGGTCATCTCTAATGACAGTACTTATACCGAAACGAAGTGGTAAAACGTCATTTTCAAAAGCTTTTATAATACTGTTAGAATAATCTGAAACAAGATGTTCATACGTTAATTGTAAGATCAAAGCTATCATCTTATTAGAGTTTCCTGTCCTTAACTTAAAGAGGAAGATAACGAGTGCTTGGATTACCGAATGGAATTGACTGTTTTGCAGTGAAATCATCATATCTTTAATAGTAGCAAGCTTTCCCAATCTAATCCCGTGAAAACTGCTAACTGTTTTTCCGAAATGCTATATTCGCCGACTTTGTCCAATAATGACGAATCACATTTTATAGACAGAGTTTCCATCACTTTAGATAACTCTAAAACTGAGAGACTTATTGTATTAGAGTGTACCCTCAGGAGTCCAATATCATCTTCATAAATTATATTTTTTATTAAGTGACTTTTACAACACTGATTTCCATCTCGTATATAGATTTTTTTCTCAATATATGCTGCAATTCGAGCTTCTTCAGAAATCCTAGCAAGATTACTAGACGATGAACAAATACAACAATATTTGTGCGTAGCCACAGTTCGCTGGATATGAATTTCAAAATATTCCTCATTAGCAATTTCTTCCTTTGGTCCGGATTTAATTTCGAAGGATGAATCATCGGTTTCAGATTCAGAGAGAGGGTCTCTTTCCGTTTCAGGCTTAGCATCTTTGCCAGGACTCGTTTTATAAATGCAAAGTCGACATATATTACACAAAATGTCATCAACGACTATTATTCGCTTTAAAGATAAAGAAAAATCATTAGCTTCATTTTCATTTTTTACACGCTTCTTTTTACCCGTTATTTTCTTAAAAATGCGTCGTAACCAGCACACATTAACAATATCAAATTAAAGAAATAAAAAAAGAACAGAGCTTTAAGAGAAAAGCAGTGCGAATAATTAATAGAAGAAATACAAGTAATCGACGAATGAAATTATTTTCAGCTTCTGGGTGAAACGCTCGGCTCCAAGTCGCCAACTTTAGAGAGTTAAAAACAAATAACTAGCGGATTCGAGAAACCTGTCCTGCGCTGTACTATTTAAAGAAACAAAACATAAGGTCTTATGAAAAAGGTTATAAACACTTCAGTGCATACATTTAGTGCTATTTCAGTAGTTATTATATCGATCGTAAATACAAATCAATCAGTTTATAAGAAGAATTATGAAAACACGAGAAGATTCTAGGATGAAAACCTCGGCTTTAAGTCGCCAACTTTGAAGTTGAAAACAAATGAATAGCGGATTCGAGAAACCTGTCCTGCGCAGTACTAGTCAGAGAAACAAATGACTACCAAAGAACAAAAAGTGTTATAAGAAAGCTTATAAACACTTCAGGGCATACGTTTCGTGCTATTTCAGTATTTATTATATCCATCGTAAATACAAATCAATCAGTTTATAAAAAGAATTACACAAGCCCACAAAAAAAATTTGTTTTGAGTCTTGGATACCAATATGATATTCCTATGTATTTTTTCCGGCTGAAACCGACTCTGCAACCCGTTTTACCTCTACACGTCAGTGTTTTGACATAACCTCAAAAAACACTCGAAAAATCGCTTAAACCGGTCAAATCATTTACTCCCTACCCTTCCCCCCCCCC
>CAKNWT010329741.1:0-11881 GCA_932066315.1 Andricus coriarius | reverse complement strand
ATGTTTATAATAATGGAAAAAGCAAAAAAAAATTATTTACAAAAAAAACTTGTTTCAAAATTATCAAAATTTAGGACCAGAGCCGCGTTTCTTAGTGCTTCTTATTTATTATCCCAAATTTTCAACTCGATGTGGCCATTCGTGTGAAAATAAGATTACAAATGAAAAAAGTGTCGGTACGGTAGGAAGCCGGTCACGTGACTCACTCGTCACATGGCCTTTCGGGTTCTACATATTCAACTGTTTTTAAAATGCGTGCATATATGACTCAATAAAACAAAAACATCTTTTTGCACATGTTCAAGAAATTGTTTTTGAGCAAAACATTTATGTTTAAATTAATTAACTTCTTATCGCTGTTCAGTAGTAAAAGCTGTAAATATAACAAATTCGTCATAATTTTTGATCCAATAGGAAAAATGCATAATTAATTTATTTAACTGCTATAATTGCTTGAATTATTATTAAATAATGGGTAAAATTAATAATTTTAATAGAATTTTCCGCATAATTCAAATATTGTATTTTCAAATATCGTATATTTAAACGAAAAAGGAGAAGTTTTTTGAGAATAGGGGAAAAAAGGGGAATTTCAAGAAAAAAGGGGAAACTAAGAAAAAAAGGGGAAGACTGTGCACCCTGTATATACGATAAAATAACACCTTCTTCAGCGAAATATCGATTTAAAGGGGAGAGTATATAATGAAAAACCTACGTAGATTTGGGGGGGGGGGGGTAGTGAGAAATCTACGGCAATCTACGAGGGGGGAGGGGGGACTAAAAAAATGACTCAAAACGGGCTACGTAGTTTATGGACGAGCCCCAAGTTCTTAGCGAATATAGGAAATATATAGAGAAAGTGTACAAAATAAATTTTGACCTTGAAAATCTATGTTAAAGTTAGAAATTTTCGTAAAAACTTTCGCTTATCGAATACCACTGGCGTATAGATATTATATATAATGTTCTACATACTTTTTAAATAGATTTTTGCATGCTGATTACAAATCCGTCCTGTTAATTAATGTAGAGCTTGATGATTCTGAGAATGCATGATTTTTATAAAAGCAAATTTCATCATTCAGAATATTTAATGCCTTTTGGGGTCACTGCTTTCAAATCCGAACTCAAAAAGGAAATCCAATATGGCAGATCATAACTAAAAAAATAACGATTTGACTGGAAATTTCTACATGGGTATTTTCGGGTCGCTTATTTGAAATCCGAAGTCAAAATATCAAAATTTCAAATAGTGAATCCGGAATGGTGGATCCTAATTTTAATAAAATAAAATCAATTTAACTCGAAATTGCTACACAGGGGTTTTTTGGGTATTAAGGGTACTTAGTTTTTCCGAAAATCTTTGGATAAAAAAATCATTCAACTTTAACAAAAAATATTATTTGAAATAAATAGTTGTTTCACACACGCACGTGCACACACCCACACATTTGATGATAAAGTATTGGGTTGGCAAGAAACTCTTTGCGTTTCAATACTGAAATATTCTAGAATGCCTGAGAATGTTCTGGAAGCTTCTTAGTGTAGTATATATAAAGCCACGGCTGAGAGCTACACACAGTAAGAATCCCGCAGGCGAACAAGGCAGTTGTTAATACAGAAATGAATATATCTCGACGAGAACTTCACTTGCTGTTGATTCACGGATTTCGCATGGGCCATGCAGAAACAGAAGCTTTAAACAACATATGCAGTACTATGGGGCCAAGAAGTACTCTCTATCTGCACAGCCCAACATTTGTTCAAGAAATTCAAAAAGGACGACTTTGAACTTCATGACTGCCCGCGTTCCAGAAGACCATCAGAGGTTGACAACAAAATTTGAAAGAACTTGATTGAGGAAGATTCGCGGCAAACTGCACGTTGTTTAGCAGAAAGCCTCAAGCGCTCTCATACTAAAATAGGAAACCACCTAAAAGTATTGAAGAAATCCTGCAAATATGGCAAATGGATACGCCATTAATTATCACCGAGTCAGCTTAAAGACAGCATCGACGTGTGCATGCAATTACTGACTTTGCGTCGAAATTATCAATGGTTATGCAACCTTGTTACCGGCGATGAGGAGTGGGTAATTTAAGTCAATTATACATAAAAACGCTAATGGCTTGGAATTGGAGCGAGTGGAATCCATACACCTAAACTGGAATTACATCCGAAAAAGATTATGTTGAGTGTTTGGTTGGGTATGAAACGAATAATTCATTGGGAATTACTCCCCGCTAATACTACTATTAGAGCTGATTATTACTGTGCGCAGATAGAACATTTAGAAATGGCAGAAAATTTTTTCATTGGAGAAATAGCTCGTACCAAGCAAACTGCTCGTAAATCTACCGGTGGACAGGCACCTAGGAAGCAGCTGGCCACCAAAGCCGCTCGCAAAAGTGCACCAGCAACAAGAGGAGTCAAGAAACCTCACCGTTGCAGGTCAGAATTAAGCACAATTGCCATGAAAATTTTCACGCAGAAAAAATAAAAGAAAAGACAAAGTTGATTTCCGACACAATAACGCCAGAGCCCACGTTGCCAAATCAACACGAAAAAAACTGGATTGGCTTCCTAACTCGCCATATTCTTCAGACTTAGCTCCAAGTGATTACCACTTGTTTCGTTCTTTAGCCGGCCATTTACGTGAGAAAAAATTCACGACGAAGAGAATTTACGGCAAGACCCAGGCCCTATCAACTCAATAGTCGAAATATGAAGAAGCACAGCGCCAACAGTACAATAAATTACTTTTAACATACTTGTACACATTTTTTTAACTTGATTTATCCATTTTATTCCTAATTATATGCAATTTAAAATGCGTGTTTGAAACCTCTTCTAACCATAACAAACCCTGCTTTTCGTGCTTTGGAAACTGATGACAACTGGTGCTGCTTTACATAACAAGACAATGGACATCCGGGAACGACATACCTCTGTTTATTTCACTTTCCAGTCATCAGATTCATTTTTATAAATAACAAATATACTTTGACACTTTGAATTTTGAGGTGCAGCGGGGCCGCCACGTAGCGCCAACAGTTGGCCGCAACTTGTACTCTGCCTAAAATAACAATCATAATTCTTCATATTCGCCCATTAGAGTTGAGAGGGCCTGGCAAAACCTCACCCATTTCTTTAATCAGAAGTCTCCAGAATTCTACAAATTTGGCATTCTCTCTCTTACACAACTTTGGCGAAAGGTTGTTGATACAAATGGTGGCTATGTTGTTTGAAGTAAGTTTTGTGTTTGTAATTAATAAATAGAAATTTTTTTTACCAAAAAAACGAAAAGACTTTTCGGCCAACCCAATAACTAAGTTAAGTTATTTTTCTAACTTCAATTTGATGTTTTTCACACTACTTATGCTCTCATTTCACAAAAAGAAGTCTTTAAATAGATCAAATTATTATTTAAAAATTATGTACATAACTTTAAACGTAAATTCTTATTAATTGAAAGGGCTTATACTCTAATTATAATAAAATAGAAGTTAATTTGACTTAGTATATAATAATTTTGTAGTATAAATATTACAAAAACGTGGTGATTATAACAAACGGGGTCATCCATGTAAGAAAAGTTTAAAAAAGTCTTAATACTGGAAGAAATACTGTACAAACGCAGACAAAAATTATGCTGCAGCATTTCAGCATCATGCCGTGTTGGTACACAATAAATTCACAGTCTATAGATCACAGACATGGCGCGCGTGTTATCTTGTGAGCCACATATCCACTCGCATCTGTCTCAAGATCTACCGACTGGCCTGCTGATCTATCCGCAGAGCCTGCCAGCACTGTGCAGTTAATGTGCCAGAAAATTGCTATCTGGGAATCAAAGATGCCTCTAGAGCGACTATTTACGGACGAGCTCAAGCAACTTTTAATTATACGGAAAAAGATGTCCTTGTTCTTGAATTAGCAGCTAAAATCAGCAAAAATTGTTTCATGTGACGTACATAGCACGCCACATCAGATAAACCATTTTGAATCTTTACATGCTGACTTTGGATTTGAAATCAGCAATTCGAAAAAATCCCAGTGTAGAAATTTATAGTTAACATAGTTTTATTTTTACAATTATGATCTGCCGTATTGGATTCGCCATTTTCAAATTTGACATTTTGACTTCGTATTTGAAATCAGCAACCCGAAAACCCTCTGTGTAAGAATGTTTAGTCAAATCGGGTTTATTTTTACAATTTTGATACGACATATTGGATTCACCATTATGAATTTTGATATGTAGACTTTGAATTTAAAGTCAGCGAACCGAGAAAAATCCGTGTAGCTATTTTTAGTTGAATCGATTTTTTTATAACTATGATCCGCCATACTGGATTAGTCATTTTGAATTTGAAATTTTGAGTTTGGATTTGTAATTAGCGACCCGAAAAACCCCCGAATAACAATTTTTAGTGAAATCGTTTCAATTTTTACAATTATGATCAGCCATGTTGGATTTGCCAACGGCAAATATTGGTATGGCCAACGGCCATACCACGCTGGAAGCACCAGTTCCCGTTAGATCACTGAAGTTAAGCAGTGTTGGGCGCGGTTAGTACTTGGATGGGTGACCGTCTGATACTACTGCGTTGCCCATTTACTACAAATCCACCTAAAAAACACTACCCGAATCGGGTAGTGTCACGCTTACCCCTAGAGGCTCGCCGAAAGGGAAATAGCTTAATGATATACATTCATGTTGGATTTGCCAATTTTAATTTTGATATTTTTATTTTCGATTTGAAATCAGCTACCCTAGTGGCCCTTAAATACTCAGCATGCAAAAATCTATTTTTAAAAATAACTCACCGAGATAGACTGAGGCCATCATCGAAGTGCTGAAATTCTCCGTGCGTATATTTCCGCTCCAAGCATATTCAGAAACTAATTGATCTGTCACACTCTCTTTAAGATAATAGGATGCCTCTCTTGGTCTCGAGCGATTGCGGAGGAATAACCCCTAAGCGAAGGCGTGTCAACCGTGCCGAAAGCTGAATGGCACCTAGGCGAGGTGTCTCAAACGGTCACTCTGGGATACCGGGCGACCTCTCAGAGTATGTAGCCTTAGTCTTGCATGCGGTGCTCTGCAAGGATAGACGAACCCTTTTCCCTAGCTACTCGTGGGAACAACAATGATAACGCCAAACATAGTTGTAGTAAGTGCGGTCAATGCGATTGTCCGGGCAGAATCTCGTTACTTCTAAGTGGACGGGTCGACTCAGGGACGACTTGCTGGAGTGCTATGATACCAGTATGGCCCCTGAATGGAAAGGTTACATGGCGCGACTGTATACACTGTGGTCCGAGAAATACCCAGAGCTCTCGCATTTTTTGCATAAAGGTCTGCGAAACCGTGCCGAGGAACGCAGAAAAAGGGATTATGTATGCGGAGCGGCTACTCAACCGCAGCCAGAAGAAGCCGGCAACAGAGAAAGAGATGCGACACTAAGACCAAACGCGAGCAGGCATTCAATAGAGGAAGAGCGATGCTTCAGGACCAGGAGAAACATCAAAATTCAGGTTTCTCTTGAACGCAAAGATCTGGCTGAACTGGATGACGAGCTTCGTGCAGATTTTTCCGAAGAACGCGACCTCTGGACTATCAATTGTAGTATGTATAATGCAGCGAGAGCTTTCGCAGATGCAAACCGTAAAAAAAAACCAACGGTTGATCATAAGACCAAAAGACAAATGCATCAACTCAGCACAAAGATAGGCTGGGCAAGACAGGACGCGTCTCGCATTCAGTGTGTGATTGACTGCATAACATGTGACAGGACTTTCACTGCCAAGGTTCGACAGTTCGCACGCGAACTGCGGATCTGTCATCACACACTGAACAATTCAAAGCTACTGACCATCAGGTAGCATATTGGTGACAGAATACGAGTACTATATAACGCTAGGAGAAGTCTAGAGCAGAGAGAAAGATGGGTCAGAGAAAATCAACAGTTTTTGCCTGACCCATTTCGACACTTACAACACCCTCCAGTTACTGTTTACCACCCGCCCACAATAGAGGAGGTCGAGGCATTTTGGAGAGAAGTCTACGAATTCCAGCATCTACTGAAAGAGCACTCGAAGAATATAAATAGATTCAAGGAGCTGTGCAGTGCCCTCATAACACCTGCTGAGGAATGCCCACCTATCACTACGTGGGAGGTGAAAAACGTATTAAGAGGCATGAAGAACTATTCCGCTCCGGGATCAGATGGTATCAAGACCTTCTGGTGGAAGAAGTTTCCTTCAACCCACCAGCATCTGGGCCGTATTTTCACCTCATATCTAAAGTCGGAAGAGCCTATTCCGGAGTGGTTGGTAGAAGGGCGCAAAGTGCTCCTGCCGAAGACGGGCAACTTAGCTGACCCTAAAAATTACAGGCCAATAACTTGTCCCATCACACTGTATTAGATCTTTACAGCTATCCTAATTGATAGGATTGTTCGGAAAATTGGACCTGTGTAGCGAGAGATGTACGAACAAAGTGGCTCAAAGAAACGCGTAGCAGGATGTCGGGAGAACCTGCACATCGATAGATTTGGCTGTAAAGACGCAGCATTCTATCAGCGTTACCTATCGACGGCCTGGGTTGATTACCGGAAAGCTTTTGATTCAACCTCCCATGGACTTATCATCAGTCTGTTAGAAAGCTTAAAGGTTCATCCACACATCGTGAGGTGCATAGAGAGATTAATGCCGCTTTGGAAGACCAGATTTACTATCTCATCTGGAATACATCGTGTGATCACTAACAGTGTCACCTTTCAGAGAGGTGTGTTTCAGGACGACACCATGAGCCCTCTTCTCTTTTGCCTCACATTATTGCCACTATCTCTCGCACTTCGCCATTCCGAAGGATACCACAGCGGCAAACATGGAAATCGAACGCATAAAGTCACTCATGTATTTTACATGGATGATCTTAAGATCATTTACGTAAAATACATGGATGATTTCAAGATCATTTATGTAAAATACATGGATGATCTTAAGCTCTATGCTAAAAATCAAGAGAAACAACATCTAATATCGCGGTTTTCTGAACAAAATGGTGTTTTCAAAATTGTTCTAAAACATTTTTCTTCAGAGCTGTCAAACAAAATACAAGTAAAAATGCTGTAAATAGACCCACTGCTTAAAGACCTGTACTTTCACATGCCCCCACAGATAATAATATGTTGGAAAAAATTCGAAAAAATTCTGGTATGTTCTACAACATGTCTGGAATGCAGTGGGGATCTTAAAATTTTAAAATATTTCAAAATGTCCTTTTGAATGAGGCAAGGCACGTGCCACAGTAGTAGAAAAAAGTGTAGAAAAAAAGGTGTAGGAAAAAAGGGTAGAAAAAAAGTGTGGCAGGCAGAGGTTTTCTCCAGATGTGTCCACGACCTTTTCTCGCTCAGCAGGGCCGTCTCAAAACGTTTAGGTGGGCTGCGCCCTTCTCTTCTGATACCAAATTTTAATATTATTATAATATTGAATTTCAAAATCTCGAAATTATATCATTTTGGGCAATTTCGAGCTACAGATATTAAAAATTAAGCAGCTGAATTTTGGGTATAAGCTGAACACTACTTGAAATCAAAGGAATATAATACAATCCGTCAATTATGAATTTCGAAACGCTTCTAATTTTTAATTGATTAGGTTTTTCAAACTGCATTTTAAAATTCTTTTAGTTAAAAAGTAGACTTAAAAATTAAGATACCCACCCTTGTACCCAAAATTTAACTGTTTAATTTTGAATATTTGTAGCTTAAAATTGCCCAACATGATATAATTTCAAAATTTTGAAATTCAATTATTCATTCTTCAATTTAGAACATTGAACAGAATAATATTAAAATCGAAAAAGATAACAATTTAACTAATTATTTAAAAAACGGGTGAAATTAAATTTGGGACGATTTTTTTCCACCCATTTCAGTAGCTAATTATCCGCCTGGTTAATGACAATTATAATATAGTACAGACATAAATATAATAAATTAAATAAACAAAATACAAGAAAATTTGTGTGCAAGCTTGATACTCTATAATAATATTAAAATTTGGTTTCAGGGGAGAAGGGCGCAGGCCACCTAAAAGTTTTGAGACCGCTCTGCTGAGCGAGAAAAGGTAGTGGACGCATCTGGGGAAAACATCTGCCTGCCACTTTTTTTATACCCTTTTTTCCCTACACCTTTTTTTCTACACTTTTTTCTACTACTATGGTACGTGCCTTGCCTCATTAATCTCAATATACTCTAGCATACCGTCGGCACATTTTGAGCCAAGACATTTCCGATGATAGCTGCAGAGCGTGTCATGCACATCCCGAGCATCTAGGACACATAATATCTGGTTGTCCAACTCATCCGGGAACGATCTACATCCAAAAGCATAATGCGGCACTAAGAGTGCTTTATTACCACGTCTCATGACCGTGAGATAGGTGGTTACAGTCTGCGACGAATTCAATACGATGATCCGGCAACAGAAACAATTGTCGAGAATATGAAGTTCCAGTATATCCGACACTTCTCATTCTCGACAATTGACTCTATTTCCCTAAAGGCGTTTAGCGGAGCGGTATTTGGGCTGATGTCGTAAGAGTGACAGAGATGGTAATAAAGCACTCTTAGTAACGCATTGTGCCTTTGGATGTAGGTATATCCCGCATGAGTTGGAAAACCAGATAGTATGTGTCTTAGATGCTTGGGGTGTGCATGACATGCTCTGCAGCTATCATCGGGAATGTCTTGGCTCAAAATGTGGCGACGGTATGCTAAAGTGGAAATGACACCGTATTGACATGCCAAAATGAAACCCTCCGTGCCTGACTTCAATCCGGGTGATTTAAGGAAAGCAAACGTTAGCTCATACGACATCGACAGATCTTCCACATTTCTGTGGAAGATGCCGTGCATCTTCTTTTCGAGGAGGTGTTCGCGGAAGTTTTTCTCCTGTGCTTTCTTAATCCGGGCCTTCAGGAGTGAGTACTCGATATGGATAAGATTTGATGCACTTTGCTCATCCCTGATATTGAAGTCAAAGCCGAGTGTTTCAGCAGCCTCCTCCACTGCTTTTTAGAGAAACGCCCCATTGCCCATTTCTTCGTGTTTCCTGACCATTTTAAGAAGAGGGTCTTGTCCATTTGCGACTATATGTGCTGTGCTCAGAATAATCCTGTTGGGAAGACATTCAAAATTTAGTGTTCCGCGACATACACTGTGGTCCGAAAAATACCCAGTGGTCTCGCATTTTTCGCTTAAACGTCTGCGAAACCGTGCCGAGGAACGTCGAAAAAGGGGTTATGTAAGCGGAGCGCCAACTCAACCGCAGTCAGAAGAAGCCGGCAACAGAGAAAGTGATGAGACACTAAGACCAAACGCGTTTGTTTTCCAGATGAGATAGTAAATCTGGTTTTCGAAATCGGCCTTAATCTCTCTATGCATCTCACGATGTGTGGATCAACCTTTAAGCTTTGCAACAGACAGATGATAAGTCCATGGGAGGTTGAATCAAAAGCTTTCCGGTAATCAATCCAGGCCGTCGATAGGTAACGCTGATAGAATGCTGCGTCTTTATCGCCACATCTATCGATGAGCAGGTTCTCCCGACATCCTGCTACGCCTTTCCTTGAGCCACGTTGTTCGTACATCTCTCCCCACACAGGTCCAATTTTCCAAACAATCCTATCATTTAGGATAGCTGTGAGGATCTTATACAGTGTGTCCAGACAAGTTATTGGCCTGTAATTTTTAGGGTTAGCTAAGTTGTCCGTCTTCGGCAGGAGCACTGAGCGCCCTTCTACCAACCACTCCGGAATAGGCTCTTCCGGCTTTAGATATGAGGTGAAAATGTGGGCCAGATGCTGGTGGCTCGAAGGAAACTTCTTCCACCAGAAGGTCTTGATACCATCTCGTCCCGGATCGGAATAGTTCTTCATGCCTCTTAATACGTTTTTCACCTCCTCCTCGGGCATTCCTCCTCAGGTGTTATGAGGGCACTGCACAGCTCCTTGAAGCTATTTATATTCTTCGAGTGTTCTTTCAGTGGATGCTGGACTTCGCAGACTTCTCTCCAAAATACCTCGAATTCCTCTGGTGTGGGCGGTTGGACGACAGTAACTGGAGGGTTTTGGTAGAGTCGAGATGGGTCAGACAAAATCTGTTGATTTTCTCTGACCCACCTCTCTCACCGCGCTAGACTTCTCCTAGCGTTAGATAGTACTCGTATTCTATCAACAATATGCTGCCTGATGGTCAGTAGCTTTGACTTGTTCAGTGTGTGACGACAGATCCGTAGTGCGCGTGCGAACTGTCGAACCTTGACAGTGATAGTTCTGCCAGATGTTATGTAGTCTGTAGTTTGCATCTGCTAAAGCTCTCGCGGCATTATACTCACTACAATTGATAGTCCAGAGGTCGGGTGCTTCGGAAAAATCTCCACGAAGCTCGTCATCCAGTTCAGCCAGATCTTGGGGCTTAAGAGGTCTGAATGTTGATCTTACTTCTGGTCCTGAAGCATCGCTCTTCCTCTATTAGATGCCAGCTCGCGGTTGGTCTCAGTGTCGCATCTGTTTTTTGTTGCCGGCTTCTTCTGGCTGCGGTTGAGTAGGCGCTCCGGTTATATAACTCTTTTTTCGGAGTTCCTCGGCACGGTTTCGGAGACGTTTATGTGAAAAATGCGAGAGCTCTGGGTGTTTCTCGCACCACAGAGTATACAGTCGCACCATGTAACCTTTTCGTTCAGGGGCCATGCTGGTATCATAACACTCCAGCAGGTCGTCCCTGAGTTGATCCGTCCACCAAAAAGTAAAGAGATTCTGCCGCTCAATCGCATTGAACTCGTCTTGATTTGTTCCTGCAACTCTAGGATAGTCGGCAATGTTGTCCGACCCATTGTCCGGAGCCCTGCGCGTTCGATTGTTTTAAGCCGCAGTTACTACAACTATGTTTGTTGTTATCATTGTTGTTCTCACGAGAAGCTAGGGAAAAGGGTTAGCCCATCCTCGCAGAGCCCCGCATGCAAGAATAAGGCTGCATACTCTGAGAGGTCGCCCGGTATCCCAGAATCACCGTTAGAGACACCTCGCCCAGGTGTCATTCAGCTTTCGGCACGGTTGAAACGTCTCCGCTTAGGGACTATTCCTCAGGGACCATCCCTGGACAATTGTCCGCGTCTGCTTATTAATTATGGTAACCACATTCAGCAGAAACACTTGGTGCAGGGACCCTCTGTACGCAGCCCGAGGACGCGTTTGATGGCTTTGTCATATGCCCTTCGGTTCAATTCCTAAGGAATCAAAACCGAAACTTGTGAGATGTGGCCATGAGTGGGATTTACCGCGGTCCTACTGGGAGCCGGTGTCTTTTTTAGATGGCAGATGCTCCCAGTGAGACCCTGTGGTGGTTGCTTAAACTTCTTTTTTAATTATATATACAGGGTGTCCCAGACTCAAGTGTCCGGACTTATATAGCTGTATTAAAATATAAAAAATTAAATCGAAAATTCCTTTTCCAAAAATTAGTTGAAGTTTTGTTTTATCAGTTATAGAATATTCAATCTGGACCATTCAGGAGCGACGTATAAACTGCCATGTGTCCGTAAGCGGTTTTCCAACGCAGTGTTATCGAAACGAGCGCTGAGATGGGGTTAGCGACGGGAGAACACTGCGTTAGAATCCCGCTCACGCACACACGACGTCCGGACACTTGAGTCTGGGACACTCTGTATATATATATATATATAATAAATAAGAATAACTTGTTTGAACACACTGTATAAGATCTTTACAACTGTCCTGAACAACAGGATTGATCGGCGAATTGAGCCTGTGTGGCGTGAGATGTACGAACAACGTGGCTCCAAAAAA
>CAKNWT010329727.1:0-15623 GCA_932066315.1 Andricus coriarius | reverse complement strand
TTGGGGTACCGACTAGTTAGGGTACGACGTACCGACTAATTGGGGTACGATGTGCTGACTAATTGGGGTACCGACTAATTGGGGTACGCTGTGCCGACTAATTGGGGTACCGACTAGTTAGGGTACGATGTACAGACTAATTGGGGTACCGACTAATTGGGGTACGATGTGCCGACTAATTGGGGTACCGACTAATTGGGGTACGATGTAGCGACTAATTGGGGTACCGACTAGTTAGGGTACGATGTACCGACTAATTGGGGTACCGACTAATTGGGGTACGATGTACCCACTACTTGGGGTTCTATGTACCGACTAATTGGGGTACGATGTAACGACTAATTGGGGTACCGACTTATTGGGGTACGATCTTCCGACTAATTGGGGTACGATGTACCCACTACTTAGGGTACGATGTACCCACTACTTGGGGTTCGATGTACCGGCTACTTTTAGGGTACGATGTACCGACTAATTGGGGTACGATGTACCGACCACTTGGGGTTCGATGTACCCACTACTTGGGGTTCAATGTACCGACTTCGGTTTTTCTGTGTTTCTATTAATCAGGTTCTGTCTTCTCATTCAGATCATATTGTCCTCTGCACAATCGGGAATTCAATATTTCATTGTGTGAATTAATCACTCAATCCACTCCTTCATACTTTTATCCGTTCACTTAAAAAATTCCTGCAGTTCATTAGCGATAATTAAAGTCTCTATGAGA
Source organism: Andricus coriarius (assembly GCA_932066315.1). Classification (NCBI taxonomy): domain Eukaryota; kingdom Metazoa; phylum Arthropoda; class Insecta; order Hymenoptera; family Cynipidae; genus Andricus; species Andricus coriarius. The sequence goes on along the minus strand of CAKNWT010329727.1, from coordinate 14,896 downwards.
AACGACCCTCCTGATCGATATAATTTCTTCAAAGGGTCTTCTGTGGTTCGTTCAATTTACGGAACGATGAATTTCTTCTGATGGTGATTTAAAAGTCTATCATTAAGGATTACATAACTTCAAACTCATCTCTAAAAGAATTTGAAAGGGTTGATCACTAAGGTGGATTCAAAATGAAAATTCTGAAATTTAAAATCGATAAGATTTAAAAAAAAAAATTTTATCTGTTAATTAAATGTTTCAATAAATAGTTTAAACAATTCATTGCTGTTTTTATCAATTTTATCTTACAATAAAGATAAAAAGTCGCGGTTAAAAAAAAATCTACTTTCTGTCAAATTTTCAATTAGAGGGAGGTAACAGTTTATCAATGTTAGGAAATATAATTGTTTAAACAATTTACTATTATTTTTAATAATACTCTCTTAGAATAATGCTAGAAAGTTTCAGTTTTTTTTTTAAATTTTCATCTTTTTCTTCACTTTTCACTTGAAGTGAGTTAAATAATGAAAATAAACAAAATTATTTGGTTAAACAATTCATTATTATTAATAATGTTCAATTTGAATAATGCTAGAAAGTTGCCGTTTTTTCAGAAATTTACAATTATTCATCTACTTTTCACAAATACTGAGTTAATAGTTAATTCGATTTAGCGAGAATGATTATTTAAACAAATTATAATTGTTAATAACTATCTTCCTTTAGATGAGTGCTAAAAAGTTGCTTTTTTCTGAAATCTTTAGTTTTGCCTTGACTTTCTAGTTATGAACAAATAATAAGTGAACCTCAACAAGAATCATTTTTAAATAGTATTTTACTTTTTTAACTAAAATGTTTTTGCTCTTTCACTAATGTTTAAAAAATTAATTTAAAAAAATCTATCTTACACAAGAGGCAAAAACAAAGAATTTGTAATTGAAAATTCAAACAAAAAATAGATTAATTTAACTTTCAGTTACAGAAATAAGTTTTTAATAAAATAAAATAAATGTTTAACGAAATAGTTCAATTTTCACACAAATAAATAAATTTTCAACCAAAAGGATTAAAGTTCTATAAAGCAAATATCCGACAAAAAATTTAGTCAAATTTTCAGTTACAAAAATTAATTCTCAATAAATGAAAACTGATTTTCAGCCAAAGGAATAAATTATTAACAAAAAAATTAATTTCCGGTTAAGAAAAAATATTTTATAAGAAAATGTATGGGCTTTCAAACAAATATTATAATTTTTAATTAAATTTTTAACCTAATAAGTGAATCATCAACCAAAAAGATAATTTAGTCACCAACAAGATTATTATTCTACCACATAAATTTGAAATCAAATAAAATAAATTTTCAGTTGAAAAGTTAACTTTCAATAAAAAAAACTAATTTTCAAGCCAAGGAAATTAATTTTGAACCGAAACGATTAATTTTGTACCAAAAAAGTTTAATTTTTAACAAAAAAAATTAATTTTCTATTAAAAAGATTAAATATTTAGTTGAAAAAAAAATAATAAAAGAAAAACTAATAAAAGAAAATGAAATTGCAATCGAAATAATTAATTTTTCATAAAAAAAAATAATTTTTATCAAAATATATGAATTTTCAATCAAATATTTCAATTTTTAATGGAATTTCCAGCCAAAAATCTTTATTTACTACCAAAACAAGACAAACTTAAAAAAAATAGATGGATTTTCAAATAAAAAAGATGGATTTTCAATAGGAAATCAAAAAGTTTAATTTTAAATTAGAGAAATAAGTTTTTAGCAACAAAATTTTGTTTAACGAAGCAGTTAAATTTTCAACAAAATAAATAAATCTTCTGCCAAAAAGATTGAACATTTATCGAAGAAAAAAATGAACGAAAAATGGAATAGTTTAATTTTTAGTGAAAATATTATTTAAAAAAGAAACAATTAATTCTTAACAAAAAAAATGTAATTTAAACATAAAAAATAAAATTTCTCTCTCAAAACAAAACAAAATAAATAAAATGATGACGAAAAATTCAATACTTAAATATTTAGTTGAAAAAACAAAAAATGTTTAATAAGCAAAAAATAATTTAAAAAAATGAAATAACAACCAAAATTATAATTTTTTATAAAAAAGAAAAATTTGTAACAAAATACATGAATTTTCAATCAAACATTTTGATTTTTAATGGAATTTTCAGTAAAAAAGGTTAATTTTCTACCAAAAAAAGACAAACTTTCAACAAAATAGATGAATTTTCAAATAAAAAGATAGATTTTCGATAAAAAATAGAAAAGTTTAATTTTAAGTTAGAGAGATGAGTTCTTAAGAAAATAAAAAAAAATTTTCAGCGAAAAATTTAAATTTTTAACCAATAAATAAATTTTCGGCCAAACAGGTCGAATATGTACCGAGGAAAAAAATGAACGAAAAATGGAATAGTTAAATTTTTAGTGAAAAAAAATTAATTCAAAAAGAAATAACTAATTTCCAAAAATAAAAAATGCAAATTTAATCTAAGATATTAATTTTATAACGAAATAAAAATATTTTTTAATGAAATATATGAGCTGTCAACATAATATTTAAATTTTTGACGGAATTTTTAGGTAAAATAAAATAAATTTTCAGTTGAAAAATCAATTTGCAATTTAAAAAAAAAACTTATTTTCAAACCAAAGATATTACCTTTGAACCAAAAAAATTAATTTTGTACGAACAAAATTCCATTTTTTTTACAATTAATTAATGTTTTTCCAAACCGGTGAATTAATCATCAAGAATATTAATTTTTTACCACAAAAGATAAAGTTGCAACAAAATATGAAAACTTTCAACCAAATAGTTGAATTTGCAACAAAATAATTAAATTTGGAACAAAAAAAAGATTTTTAACTTTCTAAAATGTATTTTTTATGTTTTTAATATATTTGAAAAATATCAAAAGTACTGTGTTGGATAATTTCACATGTAATGTAGCAATACTTTTTTTATTTAATAATTTTTTTTTTGTTAAAAATTTATTTTTTTTCAATTGAAAACTCGCCTTTTTTGAAGAAAATTATTTGTTTGAAAATTCATCTTTCTGGTGAAAACTTCAGGGTATACTTCCGAAATGGTAATCCAAGAATAGTGACTTGACACTTGATTCATAATTTTGACTTTTTCTTTAAGTTATTTTTTTTCTTCAAAATCTCGCAAGTATTGACTTTGGAGAAGAAAATTTTTCACAAAAGTTGTGGATCTCGAAATAACACATATTTTTTCAATTTATACTTTTTTCTAATAATTATATTTTTTAAGAAAATGACAAAAATTAATTTTTTTTTCAAAATTTGTATTTTTCGTTCAAATCAATTGTTTATGATTAATCATTAAAATATTTTTTGGTTGCAATTTAAGTACTGGGTCGAAAGTTGCACTTTTTTCTCAAAAATTCCTTTCTTTTTTGTTGAAGATTTCATATATGTTGAAAATTAATTTCCTTGATTAAAAATTGAACAACTTTGATTGAAAATTGAACAATTTTGTTAAAAACTCATTTTTTTTATTGAAAATGAATTTTGTAACATAACATTTACTTTATTTTTAATTTAAGCTCGTCTGTTGCGTAAGAATAATTATCTCATCAATAACTAATTTACCTTCTTGGTTTAAAATTCTACTATTACGTTAAAAATGACAATAAAACTTAAAATATTTTGTTGAAAGCTCATATATTTTATTTAAAAATATTCTTTGTTGGTAGAAAATTCATCTATTTGGTACAAAATTTAACTATTTCGTTGAATTTTTTTTTTGCTCAAAACTAATTTCTCTGACTGAAAATTAATCTATTCTATTTTTTATTGAAAATTTATCTTTTCTGTTTGGAAATTCAAGTATTGTGTTGAAAATTTATCTTTTTTTGGCATAAAATTAACCATTTTGGTTGAAAATTCAACTATCAGGATGAAAATTCCATTATAAATTAAATATTGAGTTGAAAATTCATGTTTTTTGTTGAGAATTATTCTTTTTTGGTAAAAAATTAATTGATTTTTTGGTTGAAATTTCATTTCTTTGTTTCAATATTTTTTTTTTGTATTGAAAATTAATTTCTTTTGTATTAATCTATTTTGTTGAAACTTTATCTTTTGTGGTCGAAAATTAATCTTCTTGTTGACTAATTTACCGTTTTGGTAGAAAATAATTTTTTTTTGTTAAAAATTAAACTTTCTTGACAGAAAATTAATTTTTTGGTTGATGATACATTTCATTGTTTGAAAATTAGATTTTTTTTTTAAATTGGAAATGAATTTTTGTAACTAAAAATCTGATTATTTTTTTTCTTCAAATTTTTGTTTTACATCATTTTAATCTTTTGGGTTGAAAATTCATTTATTTGGGTGAAAATTGAAATATTTCGTTAAACATTTATTTTCTTTTAGTTAGAAACTTATTTCTGTAACTCAAAATTAAATTAATATATTTTTTGTTGAAAATTTATCTTTTTTAGTTGCAAATTCATCTATTTTGTTGAAAATTTATATTTTTCGGTAGGAAATTAACCTTTTTGTTGAAAATTCAAGTATAAAGATGAAAATTCCATTAAAAATTAAAATACTAATTTGAAAATTCATGTATTTTGTTACAAATTATTCTCTTTTGGTAGAAAATTAGTTTTTTTTATTGTGAAATTTCATTTTTTTTTTTGAAAATTTAACTATTTCGTTGAAAATTTATTTTATTTGCTTAAAAACTTATTTCTCTAACTGAAAATTAATCTATTACATTTTTCATTGAAAATTTATCATTAATTTTAACAAACATAATTGTTTAAACAAATTATTATTGTTATTATCTATCTTCATCTATATTAATGCCAGATGGTTGCGGTTTTTTTTCTGAAATTTTCAACTTTTTGCACACTTTCACTCAGTGAGATAATAATTAATGTAAGTTAATAAAAATAGTTGTTTAAACAATCTAATATTGTTTATAATTATTTTTTTTAGTTGATTGAATATATTAAAATATTTTAAATTACAAATTCTTTGTTTTTGCCTCTTGTGTAAGATAGATTTTTTTAAATCTTAAAAATGTAAAAAAGTAAAATACTATTTAAAAATGATTCTTGTTGAGGTTCAGTTATTATTTGTTCATAACTAAAAAGCCAAAGCAAAACTGAAGATTTCAGAAAAAAATTAACTTTTCTAGCATTATTCTAAGAGAGTATTATTAAAAATAATAATAAATTGTTTAAAAAATTATGCTTCTTAACATTGATAAACTTTTACCTCTCTCTAACTGAAAATTTGACAAAAAGTGAAATTTTTTGGTAAAAACCGCGACTTAGTAATTAGTTGTTAGCTTAGTGGTTAAAGCACCCGTCCGGCAATCGGAAGACGTGAGGTTCGATTCCCACCGGAGCGAAAAAGAAAAAATTTTTTTCAGATATTAAAATTTTTTAATTTACATTGATCTGAGCCAAAAATCCTTTTAGTGCGTTCAATTAGGGCCTAAAAGGAACCCCTAGGCCAAGTATCAAGTCAATATTGTTGGGTGACCTTTTCGGAAGTATATCCAGGGATCTTAGCAGAAATCTCTTTTTGTTGTTGATCAGTTATACAAAGTTGCATCATCCGATCATTGTCATCATCATTATCATCCGATTGTTGTAAAAATATAATTTTATAACAATTCAAGGTGTGTGCTGCAATAAATAATGCTTCCAAGTTAAAAAATGCCGATTTACCTGTATTCTGAGCGCGAACGTTGGAGAGAGACCGGCTGACTAAAATATCATCGAACTACTTAATGAAGACGCGTTCCACGCATGAGTGAGTAGTACGACACCTTTTATAGTCAGACATATTGTTTTTTTAGCCGGTCAATACTGTTATTATTTTAATAAATATTGAGTCCTTAAAAATTAAATCTTACGCTCTTGGTTAGAAAATCTTTTTGTTGTTGATCAGTTATACAAAGTTGCATCATCTGCACTTTCTTCTAAAATTTCTTCCATCAGGGACCAAATCGATTAAACTCTTCCTCCCTTCTCTATCCGGAAAGTTTCTTTTTACTTTCCTAAAGGATAAATCTAAAACTTAAACTGTTCCAAAGTTCGTAAGCTGATATCAATAATCGATGTTCTTCAACAGAACCGAATTTCATCTTTTCCTAATTGAAAGTTAGAGTCACCCTCGCTAAATCATTTTGACATTCCTGAATCTAATCTCTGATTCCTAAATCTCTGATGTTGAATCGCCTTCCCAGTGACCATAATAGTCTGTCGAAAATGTCTAACCTTTTGGGCTTTGGAAGTATTTCTTCATTAGGAAGTTCAGCTAAGGAAGGTTGGTCTTGCACCCTCGATCCCCAGAGAAAGTTGAAATGGACAAAGGTCACTCATATAAGGGAGGCTCATAGATCATGGTTAGGAAACCCTCTTTGTCTATTCTGGGTGATGCCTATAGCATCCCTAATTATCCGTATAGATAGCCAAAGGTTGTTTCAGCCGAGTATTCCCGAAGGACCTCTCTGGAGTGGTCGGCAAAACTTTTTCCTTATAATTAAATCATTAATTAACCGATTTTCTGCTTTCTTTTATCCGACTTAAGTCTACATTGGCCAAGAGCCAAGAGAAACTAGATCTCTATCCGCTACATGATATCTTCCTCCTTCGACTGGCCAACCCTCTCTGCGATCTAGAAAGACTTAATTGGGACAAAAAAGTCGGAAGTTTTAAACTCGGGGTAATATTCAAATATAAATGTTTGTACAAAAGAGGAAGGCTTTTTAATATAGTCGAATGGTATTTTATCAGAGTATTGATCGCATCATCAAGGTGAAAAAATTTCTGAGTTTTCAGTAGATTAGGGCAAACATGGTGAAACATTTTTAAATATTGGTAATGTTGAACACTAAATGTTTGTAGAGATTGCAGGATTTTTCATTTAGTGGAATCCATTCCTTCGTTTTTACTTCTACTTTTCTCCTCCATTTCTGCTTTCATTTTATTATTTTTCTCCTCCATTCCTTCTTTCCTTTTTCTACTCTTCTTCTTTATTCCTGCGCTCCTTTTTCTGTTGCTCTCCTCCATTTCTTCTCTTTTTTTAGTTTTCTCCTCTAATCCTACATTCCTTTTTCTGCTTTTCTCCTCCATTTCTGCTTTCCTTTTTTTATTCATCTCCATTTTTTCGTTCTTCTTTCTACTTTTTCAATATATTCCTGCCTTCCTTTTATCAACTCTTCTTCTCAATTCCTCCGTTTCTTTCTTTACTTTTATATTTCATTCATGCATACCTTTTTATACTTTTCTCCTCCACTTCTTCGTTCCTTTTTCAACTTTCCTCCTCCATATCTACGTTTCTTTTTCTATTTTTCTCCTCCATTCCTACGTTGATTTTTGTAATTTTTCCCTCCATTCCTCCATTCCTGCGTTCCTTTTTCTACTTTTTTCTCGCCTTCCTGCGATTCTTTTTTTAATTTTCTCCTCCATTCCTTGCGTTTCTTTTCCTAATTCCTAACTTAGTTCCTGCTTATTTTCTCCATTTCTGCGTTCCTTTTCTTTCTCCATTCCTGTATTTATTTTGCTACTTTTCCCCTTCATTCCTCAATTCCTGTGTTTCTTTTTCTGCTTTTCTGCTACATTCCTTTATTATTTTTCTACTTTCATTCCCAATTCCCGAGTCCCTTTTCTATTGTTTTGTGCATTCCTGCTTTTCTTTATCTAATTTTCTCGTCAATTAATGCGTTCCTTTTTTTTGCTTTCCTCCTTCATTCCTGCCTTCCTCGGTCTGCTTTTTTCCTTCATTCCTTCTTTTTCTACTATTCTCCACTATTCCTGCTTTTCTTTTTTTACCTTCCTTCTACATTCCTTTTCTACTTCTTTCCTTTATTCCTGCTTTGTTCTACTTTTCTCTTCCATCCATGCGTTACTTTTTTCTACTCTTCTTCTTCTTCATTCCTGCGTTCCTTTTTCTACAGCTCTCCTCCATTTCTGCTCTCTTTCTACTTTTCTCCTCCAATCCTACATTCCTTTTCTGCATTTCCTCCATTCCTGCGTTCCTTTTTCTACTTTCTTCTCTAGTCCTGCCTTTCCTTTTCTCCTTTCTCCTTTCTTCTTTTACTTCTGCCTTTTTTTTTTTACTTTCCTCCTCCATTTCTACGTTCTTTTTTTACTTTTTCCCTATATTCCTGCGTTCCCTTTTCTACCTCTTTCCTCCATTTCTCTGTTTCTTTTTCATCTTTCTCGTGAATCCCTGCTTTCCTTTTATCTACTTTTCTTCTCAATTCCTGCGTTCCCTTTTTTACTTTTATCTTTCATTCATGCATCCCTTTTTCTACTTTTCTCCCTCATTCGTGTCTTTATTTTTCTAACTGTACCCTTCGTTCCTCCACTCCTTCGTTCCTTTTTCTACTTTCCTCCTCCATGTCTGAGTTTCTCTCAATACTTTTCTCCTCCATTCCTGCGTTGATTTTTTTACTTTTTCCCTCCATTCCTCCACTTCTGCATTCCTTTTCTACTTTTTTCTTCCATTCCTGCGTTTCTTTTTTAACATTTCCGTTCCATTCTTTGCGTTCCTTCTTCAGCTTTTGTTCTCCATTCCTACGTTTATTTTTCTACATTTACCCTCCATTCTTCTATTCCTACGTACATTTTCCTACTTTTTTCCTCCATCCCTTCGCTCCATTTTCTACTTTCCTCCTCCATTTCTGCCATTCTTTTTCTACTTTTCATCTCCATTTCTGCTTTCACTTTTGTACTTTTCTAATCCATTCCAGCGTTCATTTTTCTAGTTTTCGCCTCCAATCCCTGCGTTCCTTCTTTTACTTTTCGTCTCCATTCCTGCATTTATTTATCTACTTATCCCCTCCATTCTTCTATTCCTGTGTCCATTTTCCTACTTTTTTCCTCCAATACTTCGTTCCTTTTTCTACTTACCTCCTTCATTTCTGCCTTTCTTTTTCTACTTTTATCCTCCATTCCTGCCTTTCGTTTTCTACTTTTCCCCTCCATTCTTCTATTTCTCGGTTCATTTGAGTACTTTTTTCCTCCATCCCTTCGTTCCTTATTCTACTTTCCTCCTCCATTACTGCCTTTCTTTTTCTACTTTTCTCCTCCATTCCTACTTTCATTTTTCTACTTTTCTATTTCCGCGTTCCTTTTACTACTTTTCTCGCCATTCCTGCTAATTTTCTCCTCGATTGCTGCAATCTTTTTTTTAACTTTCTCCTCCATTCCTTTCATTCCTTTTTCTACTTCTTTCCTTTATTCCTTCATTTTTCTACTTTTCGTCTCTATTCGTGCGTTCTTTTTTCTACTTTTCTCCTCCATTCGTGCGTTCCTTTTTGTACTTTTTTTACTCCATTCCTGCGTTCATTTTTCTACTTTTTTCCCACATTCCTTTTTCTATATTTCTCCTTAATTCCTCCCCGTTCGTTTTTGTACTTTTCTGCTCCATTCCAGCGTTCGTTTTTCTACTTTTCACCTCCAATCCTTGCGTTCCTTCTTTTACTTTTCTTCTCCATTCCTGAATTTATTTATCTACTTATCCCCTCCATTCTTCTATTCCTACGTCCATTTTCCAATTTTTTTCCTCCAATCATTCGTTTCTTCTTCTACTTTCCTCCTTCGTTTCTGCCTTTCTTCTTCTACTTTTATCCTCCATTCATGCGTTCTCTTTTTCTACTTTTCTCCTCCATTCCTGCGTTTATTTTCTTACTTTTTCCCTCCATTCCTCCATTTCTGCGGTCCTTTTTCTAATTTTTTCTTGCATTCCTGCGTTTCTTTTTAAACTTTTCTTCTCCATTCCTGCTTTCCTCGTCCTACTTTCCTCCTCTATACATGTGTTTCCTCTTATACTTTTTTCTTTAATTCGCACGTTTTTATCTACTCCTCTTCTCCATTCGTACGCATCTTTTTGTACTTTTTCCCTGCAACCCTGCGTTTTTTTCTACTATTCTCCTCCATACCCTGCGTTCATTCTTTTAATTTTCTTCTCCATTCCTGCATTTATTTTTTTACTTATCCCCTCCATTCTTCTATTCCTGCGTCCATTTTCCTACTTTTTTCCTCCAATCTTTCGTTTCTTTTTCTACTTTCCTGTTTCATTTCTGCCTTTCTTTTTCTACTTTTATCTTCCATTCCTGCGTCCCTTTTTTACCTTTCTCCTTCATTCCTTGCACTTATTTTCCTACTTCTTTTCTTGATTTCAGAATTTTTCCTACTTTCGTCTTCCACACATGCGTTTCTTTTTTTACTTTTCTCCTCCATTTCTGCGTTCCTTTCTCTAGCTTTTTCTTGCATTCCTGCGTTTCTTTTTTACCTTTTCTCCTCCATTTTTGCATTCGTTGTCCTGCTTTCCTCCTCCATACATGCGTTCCCCCTTTAACTTTTATCCTTAATTCGCACGTTTTTATCTACTCCTTTTCTCCATTTCTACGCTTCTTTTTATACTTTTTCCCTGCATTCCTGCATTTCTTTTTCTACTTTTCTCCTCCATACCTTGTTTTCCTGCTTTTACTTTTCTTCTCCATTCCTGTGTGCATTTTCCTACTCTTCCCCGCCATTCTCATTCCTCTATTTCAGTGTTGATTTCGCTACTTTCCTCATCCATTCCTGCGTTCCTATTTCTACTTTTCTCCTTTATTTGTACGTTCCTTTTTCTATTTCTCTTCTCTATTCCTGCTCTTATTTTTCTACTTTTTTCCTCCATTCCTTGGTTCCTTTTTCTACTCTTCTCCTCCATTCCTGCGTTCATTTTTCTACTCTTCTTATACATTTCTGCTTTCGTTTTCCTATTTTTCTCTAGCATGCCTTCGTTCCTTGATCTACTTTTCTTCTCAATTTCTCCCTTCCTTTTTTTCCTTTTCTTCTCCATTCATGCGTCCTTTTTCTACTTTTCTCCTCCGTTCTTGCGCTTATTTTTCTACTTTTCTCCTCAGTTCCCTCATTCCTACGTTAATTTTTCTAGTTATTTCCTCAATTCCTGCGTTCCTTTTTTTACTTTTCTTTTCCATTTCCTCTTTTCTAGCTATCCCTGCGTTCCTTTTTTATTTTGTCTGTGCATGCCTGCATTTCTTTATCTAACCTTCTCCTTAATTTCTGCGTGCCTTTCTCTTACTCTTCTCATCCATTCCTTGAGTTCCTTGTTTTACTTATTTCCTTTATTCCTACATTTTTCTACTTTTATCCTCCATTCCTGCGTTCCTTTTAATAATTTTTGTTTCAATTCCTGGTTTGCTTTTTCTACTTTTTTCTTCCATTCCTGTACTCCTTTTTCTACTTTTCTTCTCCGTTTCTGCGTTCGTTTTTCTACTGTTCTCCTCGATTCCTACATTAATTTTTTGACTTTCTTCCTCAATTCATGCTTTCTTTTTTCTACTTTTCCCTTCCGTTCATTCATTCCTGCGTAAATTTTTCTAGTTATTTTCTTAATTCCTGCATTATTTTCTCTACCATTCTCCTCTATTCCTGCGTTTATTCTTCTACTTTTCTTCTGCATTCTTGCGTTAATTTTTCTACTTTTCTTCTCCATTTATGCGTTCCTCTTTCTTTTTTTTCTCCATTCCTATTTTTATTTTTACTACTTTTCCCCTTCATTCCTCAATTCCTGCCTTTCTTTTTCTTTATTTCTTCTCCATTCTTGCGTCCGTTTTTTATTTTTGTATCTGATCCTGCGTTCAATTTTCTACTTTTCTCCTCCATTCCTCCATTTCTGTTTATACTTTCTTTCTTCATTCCCGAGTTCCTTTTCTATTTTTTGTGTGCATTCCTGCGTTCATTTATCTACTTTTCCCCTCAATGAACGCGTTTCTTTTTTTACTTTCCTTCTTCATTCCTGCCTTTCTTTGTCTGCTTTTTTCCTTGATTTCTTTTTTTCCTACTATTCTCCACTATTTCTGCTTTTCTTTCTCTCCTTTTTCGCTTCATTTCTGCCTTTCTTTTCCATTTCTGCGTTCATTTTAGTATTTCTTTCCTCGATGACTGAGTTCCTTCTTCTCATTGTTTCCTCCATTCCACCCTTCCTTTTTCTACTTTTATCCTCCATTCCTGTGTTTCTTTTTCTACTTTTTTTCTATCATTGCTGCCTTTCTTCTTCTATTTTTCTCCTCTATTCCTGCGTTTGTTTTCAGGGTTTCGTAGCCCGGGGCAAAAACTCTTAAAATTTTGTTCGGGTGTCCGTCCATCCCTCGGTCTTACTCTTTTCCAAGGAGAGGAAGTAAGGGGAAATAAGAGGAGCGGAAGTAGAGTAAGTGCGTCGAAATATTGGGAACGGAAGTAGGTTAAGTGAGGTGAAATGAGGGGTGTGGAAGTAGGTGAAATGAGGCGAAATGAGAGGAGTGGAAGTAGGCTAAGTGAGGGGAAATGAGGTGGAAGTAGGTAAAGTGACGTTTTAGGGAAGTGAAGAGAAGTGGGTGAAAAGGAGGAAAATAATTATGCACTCAGGAATGTGTAACGTTCCTGATTAAGCGTTTAAAACTAAAAAACTGAAACACAACTATTTTGGAATTTGAGCTATTCAAGCTAAGAAATTTATTTACCAGTCAATAATAATTATTCGTTAATTGTAAATGTATTCATTAATCCAGTCGACATAACTGTAAACTCGTGTGTGTACATCAGGTACTCCTAGGCCACAAAGTGCAACTCCCCAGGATACAACTCCAATTTGATATTTTCCATCAAAAACCACTGGATCACCAGCATCACCCTATATACAAAATTTGCATTATTAATATTTAATACTCCTTCTCCTGTACGAGCAAGTTTCCCTCCCTTTCCTTCCCTTTTTTTCTCCCTTTTTTACTTTCCCTGCCCTACATCCCACACATTCCTCTACTTCCCCTACTCTCACTTCACCCTACGCTCCTCCCTTCTCCAACTTCCTCCTCATCTACTTCCCTCTCTTATCACTTCTTCAGCCAACACTCTCCCCTGCACCCTTCCTTATGATTCTCACTCTTACCCTAAATTATAATCACTTCAAATCATTTATCCTGTTTACCCTCACTTTTTCTATTTTCAATCCCTTATGTCCACTCAATCCTCACATTTCCACTACCCTTATTTCCTACCATTTCCTCTCTATATCCATCACTTTACCTACTTTTCATAGTCTTATTTCACCTCCATCCTTCTAGATTTCCCTACCCTCACTTTACCCTACGTTTCACACTTTCCAAACTTCCTCCTCTACTTCCCCCTCTTCTCACTTCCCTAGCTTACACTCATCTTTCAACACTTTCCTTCCATCTCATCCTCAACTTCATTTCTAATCATTTCGCCTACCTTTCTCACTTACACTCACTTCTCTTACTTCTCCTCCCTAATCTGCCCTTGCTTCCCTTACTACCTCACCCTTTATTTCCCTACTTCACCAAATCCTCCTCCCATTCTTACTTCTCATTACACCTATTCCAGCTAGACCTAGGAATTTCTCATCAACCCTTTCTTATCATTTCCAATATTCACCCACTCTGTATTTATAAATTTTTACTACCCTTATTTCGTATCATTTCCTCTCTATATCCATCACTTTACCTACTTTACATAGTCTTATTTCACGTCAACCCTCTTACATTTCTCTACCCTCACTTTACCGTAGGGTTCCACTCTTCCCTAACTTCCTCCTCTACTCCCCCTCGTCTCACTTCCCCAGCTAATACTCATCTTTACACACTTCCCTTCCCTCTCACCCTGACCTTCATTTCTACTCATTTCGCCTACCTTCCCTCACTTACACTCACTTCTCTTACTTTTCCTCCCTAATTTGCCCTCACTTCCTCTGCTACCTTACCCTTTATTTCCCTACTTCACCTGATCCTTCTCCCCTTCTTACTCCTTATTACACCTATTCCAGCTAGACCTAGGCATTTCTCTTCAACCCTATCTTATCATTTCCAATACTCACCCTCTCTGTATTTATCCTACTTCCGCACCCTTATTTCTCCTCACTTCTCTTTCCCTAATTTTCCCTACTTCACCTTGCCTCATTTCCCCTGCTTGACTTGCTTCAACTACTTCCTTCCCCATAATTCACCTCACTTCCCCTACCTTCCCTCATTTACCATCACTTCCCCTATTTCCCCTTCCTTTATTTTCCATCACTTCCCCTCATTCTCCACGACTCTGAAGAAGGATACAAAATACAAAATCAGTTACCTTGCAGATTCCTTTTCCAACTGTACTAGTTGTGCAAATGTTTTTATCAGTCACTTTCTCTTTGTTGATAAGGCGACAAAGCTTCTCTCCGACAACCTTAAGATTAAGGTACTGCAAGACTGGTGACATTTCACCATCACCTAAGGGCTAAATTATAAAAAAAAATAAAAATATTGAAAATTTAAAAATATTGAAAATATTTTTGAACTAATTGAAATTGTCTATACAAACCGAAGTTTGGCCCCATCCAGATACGACTACAGGTGTAAAAGGAATTTTGATATCCTTTGTTGGAAGGGAAATTTTGCTGACTTTAGATGAAAAATTTAGTGGTGCGTCAAGTTCAATTAAACCTATGTCATTAGTCAAGTCATATCCACTGTAGTCAGGATGAACAATCAACCTTTTAGAGTTGTACTTGAATCCTCCTTCAGTTAGGCTATTTGTGCCGACAACTACTGTTACTTGAGATGGTCCAGCCCTGAAAATAAAATTTTTGACAATGTAGAATAAAATTAATACAGATTTGGTTGAAAATTAAAAATTTGACGATATCCCCTGAAATATTATACACCTTTGTTTAGAGGAATAATTTGGTTTGAGAGAAACTGTCAAGTTAGCTCACAAATACAGCTCGGATCTCAAAAATGCAGCTCGGCTCTCACATGCGGAGAACCCCTGTTAGACTAGCGGTAATCGTGCGCGCGCAGGTCGGGCACGCACATGAGTCGTCGGCCTATCAGAGAGGGGGTCACGTAGCAAGTGTGTGTCC